>CAUYSK010039947.1:0-12770 GCA_963575035.1 Avahi laniger | reverse complement strand
CAGATGAGGTAACTGAGGCACAGAGATATTAAATAATCATGCAGCTGCACTAAAATAAAACAATTAAGATATCACATCAAAAAGGCAACATAGAATGAGACCCAGTCTCTACAAAAAACAGAAAAATTAGCCGGGCATGGTGGTGCATGCCTGCAGTCTCAGCTACTCGGGAGGGTGAGGCAGGAGGATCCCTTCAGCCCAGGAGTTTGAGGCTGCAATGAGCTACGACAAGGCCATTGCACTCTAGCCAGGGTTAAAAAGCAAAAATCTGTCTAAAAAAAAAAAAAAAAAAAAAAAAGGCAATATATGGCCAAATTAAACATCTTAGATAATAACAAGTAGTACTCCACCAGTTTCCCTAATTCCCCAGAAAATTTTCCATGTCTTCTCCCACCCTGTCCCATCCCACTCCAGCCCCATTTCAGTTCCTAAGATAACATGCACCCTAAGAGGCGTCTGTCTTTTTATTTATTGGGTTCTCTGTCCAAACATTCAGTGCCTTTCTGATCCTTTAAAACTTAGGATTGTTGACTTTCCCACTTTATGACTTTGTAGCGTTGACCCTAGAATTCTTTCCCTTGCTTCCTGCTTTTGACCTCCTGGTAAGAGGATACTCCTGAAATAGGGTATGCTAGGCAATTGGGGTTAAAACACTTTTGAATATCAGTAATTAACCTGCAGGGAGTAGAGGATTTGCTTTTTCTGAAGCCTAACCTCCTGTACCTAAGAATTCTGCACAAGTCAGAGATACAGTTTATTTATGAAACAGACCCAACTAACAGGCCTAACACAGCGCCTAACTCTGTGCCAGTGTTCCAAGCACTTTACAAACGTGAAGTTGTTTAATCCTCACAGCAACCCGATGAGCAAAGTACTATTTCAGATGAGGAAACTGAGGCAGAAAGAGGTTAAAGTCATGTGCCCTACACAGGCGGACAATTACAGAGCTGGGATTTGAGCTCCAGTGAGCCGACTTCAGTATCTCTGCTTTTACTGCACTATTCTACAGTAAACGTTAGTATATTAAACAATCTTGTAGAAATATAAATATACTTCAGTAAAAATATTTGCTTGAACAACTAGCAATTGTTCAAAATGGCTGTTATTTCAAAATTGAAATTATCATTACTCACAAAATTGCTAATTATGGTATAAATTATGCTTGGTGATTTCTATTCTTTGTATCTATAAATACAGAATATGAATGAGAACATAGGTTCCGAAGCCAAGACAGCCTGGGTACAATCTGGCTCTACCGCATACAAGTCGTGCAACTTAGAGCAAATGACTCTAAACTCCCTGTACCTTGGTTTTCTTGGCTGTAAAATGGGAACAGCTGTGCCTGCATCATACAGTTGAATGAAGATTGAGTTAATGTATGTAAAGTACTTGGAAAAGTGCCTGTCACACAGCAAATACTGCAAAAGAATTGGGTATTATCACTGTTATTTTCCCCATTGCTGCTATTCCTGTTACTCATATAGAGAGAGATCAAAGTGTACATACACAAAGGAATCCAAAAGTAAGTAAAACAGGCACTTTCTTTGCCGAATCTCCCTTTTCTTCCCTCCCTTTCCTCTCTCTATCTATATGTCCTCTCCACTCTGGCGAATCTCCAGCCTCGACCTCTTTTCTGGAGCAATCTCCTCTCCCGACGCCTGCACGCCATGTACCTCCTGGACACCCCCGCTTGTGGGTTTACGTCAATGGCTCAAAGTGACCCTGTCAAAAATTACGGTCTTGATCCTCGCCACTCCCCTCTTCCGCAGCAAAAGGCTCCTCCCCAAGCACTTTACAAACGTGAAGTCGTTTAATCCTCACAGCAACCCGATGAGCAAAGTACTATTGGGACAACCGTCCCTCCCAACTGTCTGGCTCAAACCTTGACTCATCTTTCCCTTTCCCGCATCCAACCCAGAGGCAAACGATTTCAGCATGGTCTCCAGGTAGAATACTCTTTCACTGATTCGACTAAATCATGGCAGTCCCCTGCGGAGAACCCTCCAGTGGCCTCTCACTACAGCCAGAATAAACCCCGATCCATTGACCACCCCCACACACACACAAGGCTCCCCCACCTGGCCTGCACTTCCCTCCAGGAATCACCTCCTCCCTCCTGCTCACGATGCTCCAGACACAGGCCTCATACTGCTCTTACTCAGGCCTAGACGCCCAGCTCTGCTGGCTGTTCCCTCCCCAGGAATGCTCTTCCCCCAGGAAGACCTAGCCTTGGGCCTCTCCTTCTCCTCACTCAGGGCTCTGCTCAGATGGAACTCCAACAGAGAGGGCTCCCTGACCTATCTGAAGTCACGCTCACCCATCGTCACCTTCTGCGCCTTACCTGCTTTATTTTCTTCACAGCACGTTTCACTCTGAAACTACATTATTTATTTGTTCGTTTGTTTAATGTTTATTATCTCTCTTCTTACTACATTATAAGCCCTAACAGACCAGGGAATTTTTCTTCTTGTTCATTACTGACTCCTCGATGTACACAGCAGTGCTTGGGATATTGCTCAATAAATATTTATTGAATAAATAAAGAAAAATTAAAACACCCACCTGGGATAAGTTAACAAATTTAGGATACCAAGAAATTGCACATAATTGTCAAAAAGATCCCCTGAACAACTGCTTTATCTGATTAGTGAAAGCACTGTTCTGCGTGTTTAAGCAGGTGGACTGTGTATTAAACACACACTTCTTATATTTTAAAATTTCCTTGCAGTAGATCACTTCTTTAAAATGCAGTATATACGGCAATACTACTACAGACATTTAAAATAGTTGCTGGCACTTTCTTTCACCTATGAAAATTAAAACAGTAAAAACTTGGTCCCCTAAGACTTAATCTAGAAGCATGCTCATTCCCTATCCCTTCACTGACAGTAGCAGATAAACTGACAAGTTTTAAAATAATATGATCAGCAAAAGGTAACAAAAATTAACTGATCAATTATAAGCCAAATAGTTCATGTGCAAGCCAACACCCACAACAGAAAATATACATTGCTTACTTATAATTTTGACTCCACAAATAGAACATAACTTGCAAAGCTTAAATAAGTTATAATTCTTCTCATCCTAAATATTTTCAGAATGTAAGTATTTTACCAAGGGCTCTTTGTAGATTAATTAAAAGTAATAAAGCAGAAAAACAGGCATGTTAACTTCATTTCATGACTTTTCAAGTAAATGAGAGAAAGCGCTTCCAAAGTACCTTCTGAATGACTCGGTTTTGTTTTGTGCTTGGGCCGATTCTCGCAAGGGTGAAAGTTCAGTTGCTGTACGACTGCTGGACAGATGACAGAGAAGTTTGAGATGGTTACTTGGGTGGTATTCGAAAAGCCATGAAGGGAAAAAATGTCTTCGGCAGATAAACACTGAAATAGAATAAACAAGGAAAACGCAGGTGTTAATACAGTAAAAGCGAGCAAGCAAAGACACTACAAAGAGACACACTATCTCGTCTAGGCACATAGCACTCAATCTTTACACAAAAGCCCACCACAGAAATGTATGGGCCTCTAAAATCGTAAGACAGTACACATCCCTTTAAATCTAAAAATAAAAACAGTAAAACAGTCTTCTTAATCAACAGCCTATCTACAGTAGACAAAAAGATAAAAATTGATTTGAGCATGTCCCAAGACTTTTTCATAAATAAAAAAAATCGATATCATTCAAACAAAGGGTTTTAAGATGATTTTATATTTTCACTCTTCAGTTTACTCTTTTTTAGGTTGCACGGATATCTTGTAGGGGCTATTGTAGTGACTGTCTACAGCTTTTCTTGTAGATCAACACCTATTCCTTACAGTTTCATAGTTAAGAAATTAATCCTTCTATACTGTAATAATAATTCCAATATATAAAAGTTGTATTAAAATATGTCTTTAGCACAAAGCATTGTTTGCTGAAATATTTATTATTCTCAGTGATGGTGGGTAGCTTTCCTATATTACATAAAGTTGGGCTATTTAGAAATTCATTAACTATTAATGAGGAATTGTCTCTGCATTAGAAAAAAATCTCTGTGAAAGTAAATTTTTAAAGGTATCATTTTATTCTCAGGCACATTTTAACTATAAATTATCTTCTACATACTACTTGCATTGTTAAGAAAATAAAATAATACTAACAAATGTCATAAGAATAATAGAGTGTGAAAAAGATCCACTCACTGAAATAGAAGAGTCTGTCTTTAATAAATGCAATTTAGAAACGTTCTTTGCACGCTTCAGTCGAGACCTAAATTCCACTGAGACCTCAGCTGTGTGCTGTGGGCTGAATTATCCCCCCCTCAAATTCACATATCGAAGCCCTAATTCCCAGTGTGATGGTGTTTGGAGATGAGGCCTTTGGGAGGTAATTAGGGTTAGATAAGCTCATAAAGGTGGGGCCCTGGTCCACTGGGATTAGTGCCCTTATAAGAAGAGACACCAACGAGCTTGTTCACTTGCTCTGTCTTTGCACATGAGGGTTCAACAAGAAGACGCCAACCCAATGCGAGAGCCCTCACCAGACAGCAGCCCTTCTGGTACCTTGGTCTTGGACTTCCAATCTTCAGAACTGTGTGGAATACATTTCTGTTGCTCAAGCCACTTAGGCTATGGTATTTTGTTACGGCGGCTTGAGCTGACTAATGCACAATGAATGGTATTGAAAACTCAAAAGTTGATGTTAATTGTTTGACCATAAGGTGCTACAATTCCCTTCGCAACAGAAACAATGAAATTAAAAGTGTCAGATTTTGATACAAATTCACTACTATTTATAAAGGAAAAATAAAAAAAATCAAATACACCAAGATGCATGCAGTTGTCAAAAGCTAAGATTGCAATTACCTTACAGAAATTGCATGTTTAGATTTTTTAATGTCCAAGTATGCACCTAACGTTGTTCCTTATTCAATCTACTCTCTCCTTTGGGTTTATCATAACGACAGCTGTGTGTCACCCCTGGAAGAGGAGACACTGCTCGCAATGCTCTGTTAACAGGCTTCCCATTGACGGAGAAGAGGGGAAAATAACCTAACAGAGGGAGAAAATAGCTCAAAATCCAACTGGGGAAGGGAAAGTGGGTATAGTTTATTCATCACCATGAAGACGCCCAGGAGCAGAATTGCTAGACTCAAAAATTACAGAGCTCTTGTGGTTTAACTGCCCACTGTGTGGTTCCAGGAACAAACAGGAGTGATGACACAAACACAAAGCAGCACTGTTTTCCTGCACGGAAGTCTTAACCTATTTGGACTTCAAGTTCTTCCAACTGTAAAATAGGAGGAAAAGGACAAGCTGCCTGTAGTTAATCTCCAACGACTATCGGAATTAACTTTCTAAGATAATACTTGATGACCATTAAGCGGTTCCTTCAGGCTCAAATTGCAACCCATTCCTGAGCCAGGAAGTCCACTTGCTAAGGCACAGTCAGCATTTATTAATGAAGCAAAATACAGAATAACAGAAAGTACAGAGTGTAGGATCACACAGAGTAGGAGAAGTATTGCTGAGCCAAATTTCAGCCCCAGTTACACATTATACGTCCCACACGCGTGTATTCTGGACCACAATGTACAATTTATTGCTTACTGTGAATGACAGTCAAGAGTTTGAACGTCACCGCCCTTAAGGATACCTGAATTGCCCATGGTACATCATTAAAGACACTCTCCCACATACCGTTAGAAAAAGGAAACAGTGCAGTCAAATAAATAGATGTACAATATATTTAATAAATTAATATTTTAATTTAATTATTAATAAATTAATAAATTTTAAAAACCAATGAATAAATGATGTGTATAATATAGATAGCTTAGAGAGCTGATGATTTGTGTGACATTGTTGGAGAAATGTTAGCTGGACAGGTAGTCCTGAATCTCCAAGAAGACATGAAGATGCAGAGATGACAAAACACAAAGTCTCACCTTGTGATGAGAGAACAAGAACAGAATACCGACAGTGAGAAAAAACTAAATGGACAAGGCTGATTTATTTAACACAGCTATCTACCAGCAAATAGAATGCACATAATTTTGGACAGCAGCCTATTCTGGCTTCAAACAATCTTGGTATTTATTATACTTTGATTTAACAAAGTTGAGCCCAAAAGAAAGCAGTTGTCTAAGAAAGGGCGGTGTCCCCCAGAGCAGGGACAAACAGGACGAGAGTCCAGTGCCTGAACACTGGCACGAACAATGGCAACAAATCCAGCCGCACCGCTGACCGGGAAGTTCGAGCACTCTCTCGAGGACACCCTTTCGCCTCCAAAACAATGAATCAATAAACTGCAGAAATCGCAGGATCATCACGAGCTCCTCAGAAAGCAACTCAGGATGATTACACTGAATACTCTGAGCCTTAACGACACTCACGCGTTTGCTTCTTCTCATCTGTTTGTCTTTATGACGCTGCTATTCGCAGGAGCGCCGACCTGGTGCTTGCCGGAGCCGTTTGAGGCCGTGCTGTCAGAGGCGAATCCGGCCAGCAGACGCCCCAGTGCCCAGTGGGCTGATGTTTTTCTAAAGCCCTTTTCTGAGTTTTGGGTTGAACTCCTGTTCGCTAGTCCCTCGCCACATGAAGCTGATCTCAAATGTGCCTCGTACACACGAACACCGAAGCGAAGCAGCGGCAGGGCTGGGGGCTGAGGCACGCAGGACAAGCAGGACCCCTCATTTCACTGAGAATCACTTTAGCAAGCAGCTCTGTGCATTTCTGCCTAGGCTTCCCCAGTCCTCCTTCCTCGCCAGTTCTGACACTCTAGAACTTTCTCTGCTTCTTTCCCAAACGTGGCTTTGTGGACAAGCTGGGGCTGAACAGAGAGGACAGGGACAGGCGAGCGATCAGGGCAAGTTCCTCCCTCCACACTTTATGCAATTGAGGTTCCGCCTAAATAAACGCCAAGAAGCTTGGTGAGGCTGGAAATGACGTGGTTTCCTTGCCGATGAAGATTAAACTGTCGTCGGGCTCCTCTGAGCCCAAGCCCTGACCTGGGCACTGTGGGGAGCAAAGGCTCTTGCCCCCTCAGATCTGCTGAAAAATCACTGACATGAGGCAGACTGATGAGCAGGAGGAAGAAGATAGAAATTTATTTTACTTAACATGCACACACAGCAGCCCTCAAAATCAACATTCGACTCTGCAGGGAGGCACAGAGGTTTTAAAGACTGGGGGCTTGAAGTGAAAAGCAAGTTCTGGGGAGGGAAAAACGAAGAGGCTTGACTAGCTGGCAAAGGTGATCTTGTCACGAACGTGACACCTTACAGCAGCCCTGGAGAGAGACTAGCTGGTGCATGTTTCTTTTCAGACCTTTGGAGGCGTCAGACTCTCAGTTAGCGATCTTCCCTAGGTCAGTACGGGCTAGATCTGGCTGCGCTAATGCAGATGCTCTGCAGATGTGAATCTGCTCCACCAAGACAGCTCTGCAGTGTCACTTCTATCTGGGACGCTCGTGACAGCCACCCCACAATGTCACGGCAAGTGTCACAGCGGGTGTTTCCAGGACAAACCGAGCGGCACACGGAGACACTCCAAATTCTGAGCCCCGTCCTCCGGGTTTCCCCACTTTTCTGAGGCGGGGGTGGTCCGAGGGGCGGGGTCTCAGGTGGCTGACGCAATTGCAGAAGCCAGGTCAGTATTAATTAGGTCGATGAGGGTCTGCCTTATCGAAAACAGGTCAGAGAAATATATATTTGGGAGTAAAGTATTTCTAATTTCCCTCTTCGCCCCTCCCAGTGGGGCCCGCGCCCTCCTGTGCGAGCGAGGACCCCCCCTCGGGATCGGACCCCTCACACGGCCGGGCTGCTCGGCCCCAGGTCTCACGTTGCGTCCCATCCCCCGTCCGAGGCGGGCCATGGCGGCGGCGCCCGCACGAACGGCTCCTGCCGTCCCCTTGTTGTCACGAGCGGGTCTTCCGTGTCGGTCCACCCGACAGCTGGCTGTTTAAAAACGCCTGGCACCACCCCTCCCGCTCACGCGGCCCCTCTGGCCAGGCCGCGCGCCGCCTCCCCGCCCCTTCCGCCTCGACCGGAAGTTCCCTGCAGCCCTCACCGGAAGCGGGTGCCAGGCTTCTCGTACAGCCCGCAGAACCGTGAGCCTGTAAGTCTCTTCTCTTTCTAACTTCCCCAACCGCGGGTATTTTCTTTACAGCAACACAAAACAGACTCGCACGCCCCCCCTACCGTTGATATTTCCTCTTGGTGATTTTCCATTCCCTGACCCCACTGCGACCTTGCCTATAAATCCCGACTTGTCCGAGCTGTGTTCAAACCGAGCCCAGTTCTTACACCGAGGTCTCTTTTCCCCTGGGGATAGTTAACTGCACGTCGGCTTGTCCAGCGGCTGGGCGTCCAGATTAAACACAATTTCCGGGGTGTCTGCGACGGTGTTTCTCGCTAAGATTAGCATTCGAATCAATGGACTCGGTAAAGCAGATTGCCCTCTTCTGTTTGAGGCCAGAGAAGAACAAAAAGACAGAGGAAGGAAGAATTCGCCCCATTTTTCCCACCTCACTGCTTGAACTGAGACACCTTATTTCATTTTCTCCAGCCCTTGCTCTAACGTTTACACCACTGGCTCGCTCGATTCTCAGACCTGGGGACCGGAACTGAACGACACCACTGGCTTTCCTGGGTCTCCAGCTTGCAGACGGCAGCCTGTGGGACTCTTCTTCCTCCACGATTGCACGAGCCAATTCTTCACAATAAGCATCTCCGACCAGTTCTGTTTCTCTAACACACACCTAATGCAGTAGCTCCAAAATAATGTCAGTTTTTACCACTTTAACTGCTGTCAGGCCCTGGTTTTCTTTAACAATATCAAGCATAATAGCCATGTAATTATACTGCACATTACATTAATTTTTCTCTTAATTCCACAGATATTTATTGAACCATAAAAGTCTGGGTATAACATTGACGGGGGAAGCCAGAGGATGGCAGCTGGAAAGAAATAGCACAAAAGACAAATAAGTCACAGACCTTCCATCAGGAAACTCCAACGACCATGGTAGAAATGAATTAGATACACCAACATCTATAAAGCCAGAGAGAAAATGAGGAGTTCACTAGAGACATAATAATAAAGAACTATGAGAGCTCGTATGAGGGAGAAATGATATGCAGAGGAAACAGTCAGCAATGTCTTTGAGGCTAGAACTCTGGGATGTTGCTCCTGGCGTGACTGGGGAACTCGGGAAGAGAAACACACTTGGTCGGATGGTGGCAACTTTGGTTTTAGACGTTTCAAGCTGCAGTGCCTGTAGGACGCCATGTGGAAATGACCGATGCACTTTCTCTGAGAAAGGCAGAGGCCAGAGATAAGCATGTGGCTTCTTCTGCAAAGAGATAATAGCTGAGTGGGAGAGGAGGAGATGATCGGGGGGAGAATGTGTAGGAATAAGAGCAAAAACCTTGGGAATACACATATAATTTGTGTAACCACAGGAAAGGCAGCCAGAGAACAAGACAAAGCAAGACAAGCCCAAAACGTAAGAAATAATCAAGGCCAGTGAAACGTAGTGAATGCCCGTGGTCTTCACTGGCCTGGAATCCCTTCCCCAGACTGCCTCCTGTGGAGGAAGCCCCTCCCATGTGATTTACATGAACGTATGACTCAGACATGTCCACTCTCTGATAGAGCTGCTACAAAAGTCTTTCTCCACCAGCACTTCTGTGAGTCTGGGGACTCCATAGGCCATTTTGCCACCATGTGAAAGAAGAAGAGAAAGACAGATGTTCAGTGCCATCACTAATAGCCTAGATACAGCCGTGCCTGAAGCTGATTTGCCCCTTAACTCTTCAGTTACCTGGACCAATGAATTCCCTTTAGTGGCTTAAGCTAGATAAAGTTGTTTTTTCTTTCACTCTTAAACATGAAAGTGTCCTGATTGATATATAATTATTCAAAAGTCATTGCATAAAGCTAGCGAATGAATGTATATCATAACCTGCAAGAAAACAAAAAGATAAGCTTTTCCACTCTTTAAAACTTCTCCGTTTCTTCTTCCTTTTCTCAACACACAGGCCGTTTTCTCCATCTGGCTGCCTTGTCAAGTGGTGCCCGTCAAATAACAGCACAATGTGACCATCTGATCCTGACCACGTTGTGCCAAGGCCTTCACATTGTGCCAGAAATGAAATGGCACCCCATTCAAAAGCCACCCCAGAGACGGATTCAGGTTCCGTTTGCCCTGCGTCGTGATTCTGTGGGACGCTGCGCAGCTCACGTTCCCAGTAAGGACGCTGCCGGGCGTGCCGTGTTCTCTCTGGGAGGTAGAGGCAGAGAGAGACAGCAACCTGTAATGCATCTGGACCCCACTGACAATCAAAATCAGAGTGAAGCAGCAAGTCCAGTCTGTTTTTCCAGGCCGTAAAGTAACTGAGCCACACAAACTTTTAAGATCCCTCGCAAAACCCCAAAGGGAGCCAGGGGCAGAAGTGGGGCTAGAATCCAAGTCTGAACGAGCCCTGTCTGATTTCTTTTCTTTCAGTGGCTTCTCTGCCCTGGCCTGCTCTGCCACTGACTGCTACAGCTGCTCTTTTTCAGCACGAACTACAGCTGCCCTCTGGAATTTGCCGTGTGTGCAGCCACGCAGCTGTGATGAAAGCCACGTAACCCATCCTTCCCACACCCCGAGTGAGTGGGTCTCCTGTTCTTCGAAGAGATGCCACAAGTAAGAGGTTTAATTAGAATCCTACTGAAATCTTCATCTGCTCTGCACTCAGACAAGCCTGGTCCGCTTCTTCATTCTCATTCATTTATTCATTAACCAAACAGGCGGATCACACTTTCTCTGGGCCAGGCACTCTGGTAGGTGCTGAGAATAAGACCTGGTTCCCACCGTCAACAAGGTCACTATTCAGCAGAGGAAATAGATACGAAACAGGTAAGTACAATAAAGATATGCAGAAGGTATTGTCAGATAACAGGGAAGAGATCAGGGAAAGCTTCCTGGAGGAGGAGACACATGTGCTGAGTCTGAAATGTTATTTTGGTGCATCTGATGGCTGAGGACATAAGACATGATCCACAAAAAATTAAGGGAGAGATCACTAATGCAAATGAGTATGTGATTAGTTGGCAAATGAATTTTATAAACAATAGTTATCACAGGAGCTCTGAGAAGCATGTAAGAGCTATAGTAATAGCAACCATATTAGATGCTTAATATGTATAATCTCTTTTAATCCCCCATCAACTACTAAAGTAGATTTTAGGAGAAATATGGATGAAGAAAATCGTGTCTTAGAAAGGTAAACTGCATGAGAATAAACAACTTGTAAGTGTTAAAGATAGAATTCAAACCTGTGTCTTCTGATTTCTAAGCCAATACTGTGGCTGCTATGTCTTGGTTGAACACTGAAAAGAAAAATAATGGAAGAGAGAATCATTTAGACCCTGGCAGAAGAGTGTATTCTGTTGTCCCTAACAGTGAGCTCAATTGTAAAGTTAAATTAACTCTTAGATCATACTTAGGATCCTACCCAGAGAGAGAATCTAAAGCAATCCTACAATTCAAACATCAGCCATCTTTTCTCACCATGGTGAAAATTAAGAAGGAAATGAAAGGTAGTCGTGATTCTCTGCTCCCCAGCAAGCCCTGCTGTGTGTCACTCAAGCAGGAAAACAGGCAGGGACATGAGCCACACGCTAGCAGCCCAGAGCCCGGCACAACGCTCTCTGGACAAGCCCGTGGCTGCTGATGTTGCCACAAAGCGCTCCTGTGACAGGGTCACCCAACCCAGAGTACCGGGCGTGTGCCGTCTCAAGCGCTTTGTTTCCCGTTACTACTTCAAAACCAGCATTTTTGCAGCTCACGCGGGGGAGCCAGCGTGTCGATTTATCCATCCGAGCTACCGTCACACGGTCACAGGACCATGAGAGCAGCACAACTGGTCACAGATCATTAGGGACGCATTCAGAGGAGGAAAAGGTGCAGCTTCAAACTGATGATACAATGGGAAAGAAACCTCTGGAATTCCTGAGCTCATATCTTCCTTAGTATTTACTAATACTGATGACACTATATCGTATGCTGGGCACACAGTAGTGCTCGGTAAGTAAGTGCTGAATGAATGAAAGAGTAAACAAGCGAATGAATCTGTCGCTTGTCTTCATAGCGTTTTCGGGAACCAACTGCAAAAACGGCTTAAGTTCACAGTAACAACCAAAACAAAATTATGAAAAAAACAAAAGAAATCAAGTGCAGAAAGTGAAATATACATAAGAGTATTTCGAATATGGCGATTGGCCAAAGATCCCAAGAGAACAATTTAAATATACAAATTTAAAACAGTGATTTGGGTTTAACCACTGGGAGGCCATCTCTGACCCTCGAAACAAGTGAGCAGCCCGGTTAATTAATCACTTCAGGGGTCACCGAACACCGTCACGAAGTCGGTGATTTAAACGCACCGCACTAGCGACAGGAGCGTTCAAAGCAGGAGTGACTGGAAAATCACTTCCA
The DNA here is from genome assembly GCA_963575035.1 of Avahi laniger. Taxonomy (NCBI): domain Eukaryota; kingdom Metazoa; phylum Chordata; class Mammalia; order Primates; family Indriidae; genus Avahi; species Avahi laniger. The sequence continues at coordinate 302 of CAUYSK010039947.1, read as the reverse complement.
GGTTTGTTACCGCCGCAGGGATGGGACGGTCAGTTTCAGGTGGCTCAAGTTTCTCTCCAAACCCCCCTGACGTTGCTCAACGTACGTAGAAGCTCGATCACCCGCTGCCAGGCCGCTCTTTTTTATTTCTTTATTTCAGCATCTCGCAGGGGCGCAGATGTCTAGGTGACATGTATTGTCCTTGCCCCTCCCGAGTCAGAGCGTCAGGCGTGCCCGTTCCCCGCCGGCGGCACCGCACCGAGGTGTGACTGCACCCGCCCCTCCGCCACCTGCGCGACACCCGGCGAGTGTCACTACTCTGC
>CAUYSK010039942.1:0-14080 GCA_963575035.1 Avahi laniger | reverse complement strand
CTTTTCTCTCTTGAATGAGGAACCTATTCTGAATTTTTGGCTGATGGTCAATTCTTTATTCTCCCAAATGTTTAATTTATAACCCATATTTCTTTCAGGTTTTCAGAATGGTTTATTCAGTGATTCCTGCTGGGATATAATAATAAAATATTTCTAAGCATTAGACCTCTGGTAACTGCCCCCATTTCTGTACAAATCTGTAAAAGGTGACTCTCAGTTGACATGTAAATTTTTATCTCTATCCCCTGGGGTATGAAATTTGGCTGTAAATTCTTTCCTCAATCTCATCTCCTACTGAACTTAAACCGTGATTGAAAAGAAGCTCCATTCAAGGTAGATTATTATACTGGTTACGTTTAGTTATTTGTGAAGAGCAAAGCTCAGTTTAACTATCAAGGGAATTATACCAATATCATTAATCACAGATATACAGCTTGAATTGTCTTGAGTATCAGTAGAAATTCAAGGCTGCATTGAAATTTTAATAATTAATCAGACATATGCAATGTTAATGAAGCCCAATATACTCTGTATGACTTGTTACAACACAGTATGGGCGTAGAAAAGCATATATTTTAATGAGATCACAGAGTTGGGGGAAACTCACTACTCATTGAGGTAACATCTTCCTCGTTTTAATTTTAAGCAGATTTGCATCATACTGCTGAAAGCAAAGTAAAACTATACATAGGATTGAACTCAAAGAGCTAGTAACTAGATACTTTACTTATTATAAAATATAATCAAAGTAATATTATTAATATCAATAATTATATTCTTTAATTTCATTTATCTGTTAACTAAAATAATAATAATTCTAAACATTTATGGTAATAGAAAAATATACAAGAATTGTTTACATAGCAAAAAATACTGTTCTCATGAAAAATATAGTTTCAATAATGATATTAGATAGTGGTAGTTTCATTTGTGAAAATATTTTTGTGCTACATCTGTATGTCCAGATTTTATATATGTAAAATAACAATCATTAAGCATTTATTAGTTCATCCATTCAAAACATCTTTATTTTTTAATTTTTATTTATTTATTTATTTATTTTGAGACAGAGTCTCACTCTTTTGCCTGGGCAAGTGCCATGGCATCAGCCTAGCTCACAGCAAACTCAAACTCCTGGGCTCAAGCGATCCTCCTGCCTCAGCCTTCTGAGTAGCTGGGACTACAGCCATGAGCCACCAGGCCCGGCTGATTTTCTCTATTTTTAGTAGAGACTGGGTCTAGCTCTTGCTCAGGCTGCTCTCTAACTAAGCTCAAGCAATCATCCCGCCTAGGCCTTCCCGAGTGCTAGGATTATAGGTATGAGCCACCACATTTGGCCCAAAACATCTTTTTAAAGATATACAAAAATAAATAAGCTATTACCCCTGCCCCAATGAAACCTAGAGTTTAGTAAAATCTAGGATTTTAGCTCTGTCCCTCATGTGTGTTCCTCTTTTTTATGCAAACTTTGAATACAATTATTGATCTGAGAAAGCACCTGATCTGATTTCAGATTGCAACGTAATATTTGCAAATGTTTTTCACAATGGCATTCATCTGGTGTGGCCTCTTCCTCCTTCCTTAGTAAGCAAGTACCATGATATGTTATCTATTTAAATAACATGTCCAACCACTATTTATCAAATATACACAGGTTTATGTAAAAGGTTAAATCCAAATCTTTTCCAGGTAAACAGGGCCAAATGAGAACGTCTTGGTCAGATTGAATTATTGATCAAATTCACCAGGTAGTTTACTCGATCATATAACTGAGCCATGGAAAGAAAGAAAATCTTTCTCTTTTCTTTGTATCTATTCATTTTAATTAGTTTTTAGTTATTGTGGTCGCCACTTCTGGGAACGTCTAAGAACACGTTACTGCTGATTGCAGTAACTGAGTCTAATTAAGTTTTGGTTTAAAGACATAAATATACACAGAGATTGTGCCAACAGTTGAGAAAGGCTTATTTTGGATACTTTAAAGACCGTACTTCTTTTACAATCATAAGTGTCTTGCAATTTTTAGATAGTGGATTGATGTGCGGATCGCTCAACCATAACAGCACAGTGAGTAGATAAAATATAGTCAGTTCTGTGGTGGGGCAGGAGAATTTCAAGAAGATTATGGAATGATTATTAAATTTACAAAAAGCATCTCCATTTTGAAAATGCCTATGTTTAATAACAACTATGACTTAAAGTGAGAATATGTGCCAGATACAACTTTTAATCCCTCATTTAATCTCCCCGATGTTACGAGGAGGTTGTTATTAACCCCTATTTACACATGAGGAGAATGAGAAAGCTGAAGACATTTGTCTAGGGTCACACAGCTGATAAGTGACACAGTTTCAGCCTTGCCGTAGAAGGACCAAAGAGCTGGTTTTCCTTTGAACAGTTTTATTTTCACACAGTATCAAGGGGACGTTGCATAAAGTTAAAACTGTGTAAAAATCTAGAGCCTGCAGGAGCAAGAGAACCTTTCGGTTCAAAGCTGGCGAGCCTGAAGTTCAGAACCTGTAAGAAGAAAATAACTCATGGTTTTGTATCTGGCATCTCCAGAGGCAAGGGGACCCCCTTTGTACCTGTAACCATCCTGAGGTCTTTCCATTTGGATGTTTCTTTTATCCTCCTCAAATTCCGAAGCTCACTCTCCTATTTCCTGATCCCCTTTCAGCTGCCAAATTAATCTCTGCTGGGGTTTCAACTGTATTGTCAGGGGTTGCGTGTTATTGGCCCAAGAAACGAATTCATTAGGAGGCCTCGAAGGTCTTGAAACTAGACAAGCTTTTGAGGTCTCCTTGCTGTCAATCAGCGTGCCTGATATGTAGTAGAATGTGTTGAATGATGAGTAAATGAATGAAGGAAAGCATGTCGCAATACCAAGAGAGAGGTTAATATGTTTGAATTTTGGCCTGGCAGCTAAGGCTAGAGAGATATATGATATATATATATAAGTGACATATATATATGATAAATTACAGATGTGTATGTGTGTGTGGTAAATGACAGGGAGAAGGGAAGCGGCATCTCCATTGCACTGTTACTATTCGTCTCCTTTGGGCGTCTGCTCAGTGTTCTGCTGGCCCCGAGACAGGCATCACTCCCAACTCTCTCTTTTGCCTCCCAGCTCCTAGCCCCCAGACACACGCTTCTAGTAATTAGGGAATGTCTTAGTCTGCTCTGGCTGCCACAGAATGGGTGGCTTAAACCACAGAAACTTACTTCTCACAGTTCTGGAGGCTGGAAGTCCAAGATCAAGGTGCCAGCCAGTTTGGTTTCTGGTGGGGACTGTCTTGTAGATGGTCACCTTTTCACTGTGTCCTCAGATGGTGAAGAGAGTGAGCTCTCCGGAGTCTCTTCTCATGAGGACACTCATCCTACCAAATGAGTGCTCCACCCTTATGACCTCATTTAACCTTAATCACATCCTTACTCCACATACAGCCACACTGGGGGTTAGGGCTTCAACATATGAATTTTGTGGACCAACGTACAATTTTTGTATGGACCAACAATTTGGTCCATAGCAGGAAGGTGGTACACAAATCGGCAAATCACATCTAATCAGTGGTGGCTAGAAAATGCTTAATGACTGGCTGGGAGTAGCCGGGGCATGGCGAGGGTAGGCACAGACTACAGAACACTCAGGAGGGAACAGCAGTGCTTAAGATGTGAAACAAAAGACCTTTGAGAATACGTATTCAGCACCTTCTCTGTTTAACCAGAAGAACCTGAGATCCAGCAAGACGTCAGTCCTTAAGGTCAGAGTGTTGTCGAAACTGCAAGGGGGCTCATCACACAACGATCCTATTATGGAGACAACGAGGATTGCCAAGGAAGAAAGGACAGACATCTTGTCAGAGTCTCCCACTAAGGGAGATCGTGGGCTTTTAAAGGAGGGACACGTGCCTTGGGGCAGGTCGTGGTGTAACTAATAAGGAACTTTGTGCACTGGGACAGGTTGTGGGGGATAGTGAACTGTGAAGTCAGGAAGTCTGTCCTGGGGCCTTCAGAATCTCAGCTCTTTGTCTTGCAGAAAATCCACCCCATTTCTGGGAAACAACTCTAAAAGTTAAGTAGTTAGTTAAGGGAGAGGATTATAAAAAACATGGGGGTCTTTGAGATTTGTTCACAGTACCAGTTACAATAGAGTTAGTGGCAGATCTAGGAATAGAAACCAGATCTCCTCATTCCTCTTCCTTTTTGGTGGTTCCCAAGTGTTGGTCCATGGATATTGCACAAAAGAGTTATCTTTCTGCAGATGCTATAAAAGAAGGCAAGTGTGTTTCCTTATTTTCACTTATTTAGCACTTCTCACTCTCATGAATAACATAAAATTAAGATGTCCCATTCCCTTCGCATTGGAGAATATTCTAACTCTGCACCATCATGTACCATGCCTACCATTCTTTTAATTCTTTTAATTAAAGTCAATACGTAGGTCTGAGGGGAAAATCAGTTACCAAGATGGAAAAGGAATAAAAATATGTCAGTGTCTGGTAACTGTGTCTTCCTTGACTTTAAGTCATCTAGGAGTAGGTCCAGCCATGGAATTTTTTAAGACTCTAAGGCAGTTTTTATGCCTTAACCAGAGAAAATAAGGATCTGTAGGGGAGACAAAATTTTACCACTATGCCACTAGGGTCTTTGGCTGGGCCTAGAATTAAACTGACATGAGACAGATTAACAGGAGGAAAGTATGCAAATTTACTTAATAGAAGTTGTACAAGGCACAGGAGCCCTCCTAAGGAAATTAAGACTCAAAGAAACAGAGTCAAACACTTGTATACTGAGTTGGACAAAGAGTAGTAAGTTGTGAAAATGTGACCAAAGGGCCTTGGGGTGCGGTAGTTAACTGGGTGGAGAAGTGAATAGGAAGATAAGGGTTAGTTTAACCAGGTTTGTTTGTACAGATTTCTCTTGGCTTGATTCCCCATCCTTGATGACAAGAATGTTACTTTCCTCCTGGTGTAGGGAGGGCATCTTCCATATGAGAATTTTATCTCCTGCTTTCAGGAAGAAAGTGGGGGGCGGGTCAGAGTGACCTTATACCTGATGTTTTTTTTTTTTAAGTATCTTAGCTCACAATCGTTCTAATGCTAAAGCATCATATTTAGAGGCAGCATGTTCTGAACTTCTTGGGATCAGACTCTACATATCAAAGGTAGGTATGAAAGTTCTAAAAGCTCCCTCATTACCTTCCCTGGCAATCACTTACAGATTAAGAAAGAATCCCACGTATTCACTGTTGCTATTTTTGTCGACATTCTTTCTAGTCGGAAGCACATTCACTTATTCAAAAAGAACAGATTGCTGAAGTCAAAAGATCTGAATTCAAGATCCAGCTCAGCCCCCTCTAGGCTGGGAAACTGCATCTGCGCACCTCTACGTTCATCAGAAGAGTGGCAGCAACACAAACCTTATTCCCCATGACTATGGCAAGCAAAAGGGGTGATACGCGAGAAAAAGGCCAGCAAATATATGCCTTAGTATTTACCAATGTATCTTCCAGGGAGGAAAAGGAATGTGTTTAAAATAGACCAGCAGAGAGAACAAGTCAAGACAGTTTTGTTGATAATCTGCCTGCGAAGTATACTAATTTCCAATTTTAAGAATTGATCATCACAAAGAAGATAAACAAAATATGATATATCTAAGATCAACTTTAGATCAATTCATTCTCATTTTGTCAAACATAGGCAAATGACAGTAGCCTTCCTTGAGGCTTCCGAATTTCACAAAGATCTCACAAATATAAGTTTACGAAGAATTGCATTGTTTTTGACAAGGTGATTAATTTACTGCTTTCTCCACAATTATTACATTTTTCAGTTTGAGGAAAAAAATCACAGAAAATAGCCCAAGAAAGAAAAAAATGACTTTAAGATTTTAAAAACTGAGTAAATACATACTGAATAATGCATAAGTTCTTCTGTGGCAATATCTACAATTTATCGTGTCATTTTACATTAGAGAACCGAACCCCTGTGTTTCCCACAGTCACTGAAACTCTGTGACTGTTGTCAATAGGCTTTTCATGGCTTAGTCACATTTCTTCACACAGAGTAATAAGGTAATGAACAAGTGTTATTCTTAATTGAAAGTTGTCTCTCAAAACAGTATTGAATTCAATTGCAGTTAAGCGTTTGTGGAGGGATAATGATCTTCTTTTTTAAGTTTCAATGATCCTATTTGTTTCATTAAACTAAGTTTTCCACTTGGAAGTATTTATCAGGTTGGGCAGGGAAATCATTGTGCTTGGGTGTTTATTTTACTGCAGAAAAACACATCTTTCACTTGGAAATTGTTAGCCTTTTTGCCGAAGCAAGCTAAATTTGGTAACACGTGGTAAAAATACAGTCAGCTCGTTGCATGGAGCCAGCCAGGTCTATGCCAGGTTTGCGCATGCTGTGTCAGACTTCATCGCTCTGTATTTTAATGGCCTGTCCCGATTTTGTCCACTCTGGGACCTTAGCACCACAGTCCCCAGCTAATAGGAAGTATCCCGTACATATGTTTGTTGAATGACTCTCAATGCTAATTAGTCTCTGTTCAAAATATTGATGTATTCTTGTTAGCAGATGGAAGAATTGCATAAACCATCGTGGCAAATGGTACTGGGGGCCACAGTCCCCCACTCATGTCCTGCCGCAGTCCTGGGGTTATATTCAGTTGTCAGGGAGACGGGTCGTCCTCAGTCCTGAGTGGGGGTGGGGCCGAACTTCAATGAGTCACTCTGCCGTCCGGGGACTGGCAGACGGCTGGTGGAGCGGCACCAGCCCATGAGACAGGATGAGGACTCTACAGGGGACTGAGTCCAAAAATAGGACATGAGAAGGAACGTGCTCTTCGCTGCCCATCCAGCCTCTGGATATTTTTGTGCGAGCACATGACGCGTGAAGCCGCTGCAGCCAACTCGTGACCACCGGGTGGTGGGAGGAGCCGGCTCACATGCTCTGAGGAAGGCAGAGCAGAAAGATAAAATCTTTTCCCTCTGTGATGTCTTCAGCCTCTGACCTGGTGACCCGCGGAATCATCCTCCCCCCCAGACCGCTCGTTATATAAAAATGTCCCCTTATCATTTGAGCTGGGCGTTTTGTTATTCTCAGGCAGAAGTATCACAGCTATTAATTGATTGATTTTTGGAGTCGACTGCCAGCATGCTCGGAATCAAATTGAATGACAAATCATTACCCTGTTCCAGTCCTAGCTCTAAGAGGTGATCAAATCAGCATTAAGAGTGTTCTCTTTGTCTTTCCTCAACCCAGCCCAGACAGACATACACCAAGGGCCATCACCAATATACAGGTAAGGAGGAGAGAAATGGGCTTTTCTCTTCTCTAGCCTGCCGAGTGTCCCCTCCAACACGCCTCAGTCCTTCATGCAGTCACTTGGGTACCTGGAGTGCTACTGACAGCCCCACTCCTCCTCCTAGGGAAGGGAAACGGGGCCCTGCAGGCCTCTGTCCACTGAGGGAGGCCTCCTCCTGCTGGGCGCCGACTGCCCACCCGCGCCCCGGCCCTATTTCTGACGTTCCTAGTCATCTTTTCCTCGATTCAGATGGAAATCCTGGGTGCACCTAGCATCTGGCTCATGTGCTTACCATTTTCACTCTGTGTATATGAAACTGCAACTTCGCCTCTGTTATCCGAACCGGATTTCTGTTCTGACCCTGATGGAACAGATGGAAGAACTGCATAAACCTTTGTGGCAAATGGTATTGGGGGGAGTGAACTCAATTGGTCATTCTGCTGGCCAGGGATCGGTAGAACCGCTGGTGGGGCAGCATCAGCCCAGACTGCCCAGGGAAGGTGAAGAAATTTGGATATAGTCTAAATGGGGTGAAAAGACACCGGATGGGTGTCCTGGGGACCTGGGACCGGGGACCTGGCGCAGAGTAACAGCCGATTCCCAGAGCTCTGCATTTCTCCAGCCAGCCGGTTTCCGTGCTTCACCTGACTGGTCACTCCAGGCCTTGGGGTTTGTAACTCCTAGTGAAGGAAGAAGGCCCCGGCAGTCGAACCCTGGCAGGGCTGCCCCTGCAGCACACTGAGCATGCTCAGTAAGCAAGCCGGGCACAATTGCTTAGGGCCTTTCACTCACGCTTTCCATTTAGGCCATGTGGGGACAGAAAGGAAGTATAGGCAGAAAATGACTGAATTCCTAATAAAAAGTGAGTGGGAAAATTAGTTAAAAGGAAATAACACACCAGCAGTGATCCAAAAAGGCATGACTTCCTGATGCAAAGTAGCAGTTTAGTTCATAAGCAAATCCTGGAGAAACTCCCGATCCCAGCTGAGTCATCCAGTCAGTAGACGTAGCATAAATAGCTCCCAGTTGCAGAGAGCTATATTCTGGGATAGCTGTGTCTTCCTTCTGCTGTGTGTCTCTGTGTGAGCGGCAGTGCTTTTGGGGAGGAATCATCAAACGGCGGAGGAGAACGGGGAGACTGGCTCTCTCTGCCTGAAGCAGAGACTAACGGTTCTGTGCAGGCCTGGGGAAAACATCTCATCCTGGGGCACCTTCCCGTGGGCGCAGCACACATCCTGTCTGCCCTCTCTCGGATAAAGGAACAATTGTGTAGCACATTTAGCAAATGGTTCAGTTTTAAACCACTCCACTTGGCCGTCTTAAATGACCTCAACTGGTTAGTTCACAGGAAACAAAACAGAGATAAAAATCTCTTTGAAGGGCAAATTCAGTAAACCAATGAAGGTATTTGGCAATGTACAATTGCTATTTGAACATTTATAGCCATTTTCAACAGCTACTCTTCCAATAAAATAAACAAGAAATTATTATTTGTTCATCACAGCTTTATTTAATTGCTTAAACAACAAGCACATCATTACTCAATGGTCAGGTTTTATAGGGAGGAAAAAGTGACAGAGCATCCTGCATACTTTTCAGAGGTGTGCCTTTGTTCCTAGAGACTGGCTGGGGCGTGGTGTGAGGTTAAAGGCTCGTAAAAACAAAAGCATCTGACGGCACCTCCATCACAGACAATGGAAAACTCACCAATTCGTGTGCTGCTTGTACCGATATTCAGACTGGAGCCGGAAACAAACAACAAACAAATAATCTTATTAAGAGTTTTCAGGTAGTTCCTTTTAAAAAGGCTTCTTTTCCCCCTATTTAACAACGATATATTAACTTCGCACAGATTTGTAGGGCATCACAATACAAGGCAAAACTGTTGGCCAGGCTTGAAGGAATATGGAATTCCAAATAATATAACTGCTCGGATTTGTGTGAAGACTGATAATTAACAGTAACAGCAACAAATGACATTGTTGCTAATGTGGGCAAGCAGGAAAACGTAATGGACTCTGGCTCATAGTGTGAGAGGAACTGTTCTATTTACCTTTCCCATACCCAGGAACAAAAGATCCAGGCATGATTTAAAACTGCGGTTACAAATAAAATACTCGGGGCTTCATTTCTTTGTTTACTCAAAATTATTTTTCTTGAAATTTAATTACAGTGGTGCATAAGGCAAAGGCAAAGGTCTGCAACACAATATTCCCTCTCTTTCGCCACAGCAAAGAATTAAATAAAAAAAAAAAGATGATCACAGGAATTTCTGACTATGTTTTTTAGGGGAAAAAATGTGACATTTTTGAGTAGCAGTGGAATGTTTTTTTAGTGGGTGGAAACAGTAACAGCAGACACTTGGAAACATAATACTATATTTTTTTATTTAATGGAAAAAATACTTTCAAATATGTTGCAGTTTATCTATAGAGAAATCAGTGTACAGAAAAGTGAAATGTATGGCTAGTTTTCAGAATCATAAAAATCAGACAAAAACTCAAGAAACTTTACATGAGCAACATAAGTATTTTTAAAAATCTAATGCAAAGAAATATTTTTAAATAGTCCCATTAAGGTGGGTAGGTAATTAGTGCTTTTCTTTGCTTTTAAAAACATTCTGCAGTGTATGTGTGTGTGTGTGTGTGTGTGTGTGTGTGTGTGTGTGAAAAAGAAACAATATATATCAATGGTTTTCCATGCACATATTTTAAGTTCAGAAATGCATTTAAGATATCATTTATTCAACTTAAAGCTATATTGCATCGTGTCTGGTCTACTTGCCTAGGATCACTGGTAGATTGTTGATATAAATATCAGTATCTATCAAATGTCCATGGTACACTATAAAACAAATATATATTTTTATGCCAAAAATGCATTCAATGGAAAAAAACCATCCAAGCTTACCATTTCTGTTAGACAGACAACTAGGGACCTCCTGCCCCTCCTGGGGACAAGTAGGGTGACAGCCCTACCTGTGGGAGGGGGAAACACCCTATGAGTTGGCCAATCAGAATTTAGCCCGCCCGCCAACTGAGAAAGAATGCAGAGGACTCTCTAGCCCATAGGCCAAGCAGCACAGGTACAATAGGGTCTGGAAAATGACCTAGAACAACCAGCTTTCAGAGAGGCTCATGGGAGATTCACATGCACAGTAAGACTCGGGTCATATAACTCCCAACTGTCCATCAAAGCAGTTCCATAATGACGTCTGAACCGTGGGAAAGTCCTAATCTGGACACTATGAAACAAGACCCAGACCATGATCAAGGTCTCTTTTGCTACGGCAAGAGGTCGGGTCGTCATCTGCGGAGTATGTATCTTGCTCTGTAAACCTATATATTGCTCTTGCTCTATAATCCTATCTTCCTCCCTTCAATAAATTTCACCCTGTGCTTGCCTTACTTTGGTGTGTCTGGTCATTCTTGGGCCAAGAGCACACCAAGAACTGAGAACACAGAATGAGATTGCCAAATCCGACATTTCCTTTGCGCAGTGCTCACCTTTGCACAACCTCATACAGGAAGACTTCTGCAGAATTCTTTTTACTTAGCCATGCAGCCTTTGCTATAATTTTAATTCCAGTATTCTGATGAGAGGGAAACACAGAAATAGATAGTGACCGGTTCTAATTCTAATTGGGCATCAGAATTACATTGGGAACTGTTTTTGAAAATCATTATAAAGTTAGAAATGCTCATTGGAGGGAAAGTAAGGAACCGTAAAAATTAAAAATTAGAAATCCCTGTTTTTTTCCTTTTCCCCACAAGCCATTTCCTACAGACAATCCCTGTTAATAGTCCAGTGTACTGTATATCTTACCAGACATTGTGTTTGCTGTGTGAACTGTCAAAAACCAACATTTCAACAAATTGAGTTTAATGATCCAATTGGCTTTTATTAGTGATTGCATGAATCAGGCAGCGTCCCATCTCTGAAACAGAAAGTCACTGTGATGAGCTGAGTAGAGAGGGTGGGCTTTATAGGCAGAAAAAGACGGACTGAGGCAGAAGCAAGGAAGAAAAAGAGGATTAGTACCTTCAAAACTACTTTCATTATGTGTTAAAGCAGGGGGACTTCCTTATTATGCCAGCTCAGGTTGACTGGGTGCCTTTGGGTGGCTGGCCGTGAACCTTCTGTATTTTAGAAAACTGGCCTGTTTCCAAGTTCAGTTTAGATTCCGTGGCACCTAGCACAAGGGACTTCATTCTGGTGTGGTCTGGTCTGCTGGGGCCTAGTGCAGGAGCTCAGTCCAAAACAACAGCCTCCCATAAATTTTATTTAACAAAGCATATAGGAGGCGTGTGGAAATAGAATGTATGTACACTTTTTAAAATTACTTGAATCATATTATACATATCACCGCTCTGCAACATTTTTTTTTAAACATTTGCTTTCTCACTTAATCCGTGGCAAAGACAGAGGTTTATTCATTGAACATACTGAACTAGAGGGGCTCTGGACAGGAGATTTCTGGCACAGCCAAAAGCTTATCAGGCGGGGTCTTGGCAAGAAACAGCTGGCACACTTTTCCCTGTACCGAATAGAGGGGAAAACTGAATGTCTTCATTACGAAACGTGTCCCCGTTTTCGTCCCCAAGTACACAGGCAGCCACATATTCCTTTCTAAGGAAACTGACCATCCAAAAAAGAAAAAACAAATTTAAAGATAGACCTGTGTCACAATATCCCTACAGGATACGTGCAATACAAAAAGCACTGCCTAAGCACACAGAGCTTCCGAATTAGTCTTTCAGAGCCTCATTTTAAAATAGAAACAGACCGTGAGGGAACACTGACCATTTGAAGAAACCCAGACGCGAAAGAACAAAACAAAGACACATAAAAAAGAAACTTTCAGGGACAGAGATCGCTCAAGAAGCAGAAGGAAATGTGTGTGTGTGTGTGTGTGTGTGTGTGTGTGTGTTCCTAAAGTTATAAGAGAATACATATATCTCCTCCATGAAACAAGAACTGATTAAAAAAAAAAAGGGAGCATTCAGAGAACAAAAACAGCTCTGGGAAATTAATATTATGAGAGCGGAAATAAACATGCAATAGAAGGATTGGAAGATAAAGTTGAGGACATCTCTCAGAGAATAAAATTAAAAGCCAAAGAGATAGAAACTATGAGGAAAGGGATACAAAAATAAGGTCAGAACACAGATAAAAATTCATTTGGTAGGAGTTTTAGAAACAGGGAACAGAGAAAATAGAGAAACATCAAAGACATGGTATAAGAACAACCTCTCAGACTGAAAGGCAAAAATAGAATTTTCAGTGTAAGATTTCCTATCAGGGCACAGTGCAATGAATGGAAACAGAGCAACATCAAAGAATATCTTTGTGAAATTTCAGAACAACAGGGAGAAAAAGAAGATCCTAACCATTCCTACAGGAAAAAAACCAGATCACATTTCCAGAAGGAGAATCCAAATAGCTTGAAGACAATGGGGCAAAGCCTTCGTGCTTCTGAGGGCAAATTATTTCAAACACAGAAATATAGACTGAGCTCAAAACTCAGTTAGTATTGAAAAGAAGCTCCATCCACACTTCTCCGGAATTCTCTAGACTTTCACTGCAATATCATCTGTGATTATAAAAACCTGTGTCATTCAGGACCTGCTGGATGTGCTGGGGAAGACCACAGGAATCTCGTCCCACAAGGCCTGGTGCGGTATCTAGAGACTAACACCAGCTTTGCGGGTCCGAAGTCCACAGGTGTTACCTTACCTTTTTTCGAGTTAAGAATATTTATACATCTCCAGCTTTCTATTTCTGTTTTCTCCTTGCTGCCTCAATAGTACGTAGGCATTGCTATTTCATATGTCAACTCGTAACCAGTAGACCAAGCCCCTGCAGGCGGAGGAGAAGCCGAGGTGAGGGGAGTCATGCACAGGGCCTTACGCGCTCAGAAAATGCCTACTGACCGGCCGAGTTAATAACACATTCAAAAGATTTCGACTTCAGAGCTGTGCAGTGAGCCCAAGCTAGATTCTCTACATTTGCTCTCAAATTCTGAGTTGATTATGTGTATTTGTTCTATCTGTTCTGGTCAGAAAATTATCCTAAATGATAGGGAAAACATATATACAAATAGTAGTAGATTTTTTTTAAAAGGAGTTTTTCTGATATCCCGGCCTATGCTATTTAAAATGTTTGCTTCTCGTACCTCTAAACTGTTGTGGGTTTTTTTTGTCTTCAGACTTGTCACAATTTAGCACATTCTGAATACTGGCCTGTCTAACTATATTTTTATAGGTCTAAGCTACCCTTCTAAATATATTCTTGATTCGATTTCTCTTTTTTTTCCTTTGTTATATATTCATCCTTTTAAAATGTGAGCTCACTGAAAGTACGTTCCGAGTGTGCGCCGTTTGGAGGACTTTCTAGCCATCCTCTTAGCAGAATCACTAATGATTACATTGACGTAATTTTGGCTTCTGAGAGGTTCCCACTCACTGCCGTTTGTCAGAGGAAGCAGTAGCAAAAAAATGGTTAATAGACCCTTGCGGGCTCTCTGTCCCCTCTCGCACATAGTCTGTAGGGTATTGTAAGCCCCGATGGCTAGTGACAAGGGCACATAATTCTCCTCCAGAGCAATTTTCTTACGCTTGTGCTTTCTCTATGGATGGCAGCCTGCTGCTTCCTGGAGGGTTGGGTCTACCCTCCATGAGCAGTGGTTCAAAACCCTGGCTGCCCTGGTAGGTTTACCCAGGCAGCTTTTAAAGTACATCAGTGCTTGGGCCTCACCTCGGACTAA
>CAUYSK010039940.1:0-27864 GCA_963575035.1 Avahi laniger | reverse complement strand
GGATGCAGCGGCAGAGGCATCTCCAGGTCTATCCCCTCGGATTAATTTTACCAATATAGTGAGGAGCAGAAAAAGAAATCACAGATATATTCATATGCATGATACTGTTTATATAAAGTTTTTGTTTTTTTTTTTTTTTTTGAGACAGAGTCTGGCTCTATTGCCCTGGCTAGAGTGCCGTGGCATCAGCCTAGCTCACAGCAACCTCAAACTTTTGGGCTCAAGCGATCCTCCTGCCTCAGCCTCCCGAGTAGCTGGGACTACAGGCATGTGCCACCATGCCTGGCTAATTTTTTTCTCTATATATTTTTAATTGTGCAGATTATTTCTTTCTATTTTTTAGTAGAGACAGTGTCTCGCTCTTGTTCAGGCTGGTCTTGAACTCCTGACCTTGAGCGATCCACCCGCCTCGGCCTCACAGAGTGCTAGGATTATAGGCGTGATCCACCGCGCCCGGCCTGTAAAGTTTTACATATGTAAAAAATACAGATATGTTCATGGGAGTGATCATCGCTAAACTTTTGGATAATGGTTGTTGGAAGTAGGGGGAGGGGGACACAGTGATGAGGGGTGTGCGGAGGCTTTCAACTCTTTGTAACATTTTATTTCGTCAGTCACGTGGTAGTTTTATTATTCCACCCCACACTCCTTTTCTGTGTCTTTGTTTTTGTTTTTGTTTTTTTTTTTTTTTTTGATAAAGAGTCTCGCTTTGTTGCCCTGGCTAGATTTAGTGCCGTGGCGTCATCCTAGCTCACATCAACCTCAAACCCCTGGGCTCAAGCGATCCTACTGCCTCAGCCTCCCGAGTAGCTGGGACTGCAGGCATGCACCACCATGCCCGGCTAATTTTTTCTGTATATGTATTTTTAGTTGTCCAGATAATTTCTTTCTATTTTTAGTAGAGATGGGGTCTCACTCTTGCTCAGGCTGGTCTCGAACTCCTGAACTTGAGCGATCCACCCCCGCCTCGGCCTTCCAGAGTGCTAGGATTACAGGCGTGAGCCACTGCGCCCAGCCAAGATGGCAAAATTCTTTAGGATTGATGGTTCTTCTATATTAGGGGCACAAGAACATTGGGCAACTGTTCAATTGCTTTTTCCAGAGAAGACTCTGATTTTGCTTATATCAAAGTTGCTTGGTATGCCTGGCTTACACCATGACACTGCTCAAGTAGGCTTCTGAGAATTCTGCATTTGTGATTTGTGGTTCCTGTTGTGTTGTTGAGTATTTTTCCTAAAAACTCAGCTAGCAAGATATGACTGCTCCAATTGGCCAACAAAGGCAGTACACAGAGGATTATGAATTATTAGTAAAGCATATTGATTTTTTGAAATGCTGGCTGAGATTAAAAAGGAAACAGAAAAGTCAAATCATTGATTGTAAAAGTCTGGCTCTAATATAGATAGAGGAACATCTTTACAGAAATTTCTAGGAAAGATATATAGTTTTATAAAAAATAAGTTGTTTCATGCTAAAAGCAATTTTTCTTCTTTTAGTTTGTCTGCTTCCTATCTCTCTCCCTTTCAGCTCCTCTGGACAAAAATTTTACAAAACAATGTGAATATTATAGGCTTTAGTTCAAACAGATTAAAAGCAGCTAAGAAGAATTATTACTGAACAAATATTTATCTAATATGAGAAACTTCATATAACATATCACAGTTGTTGCAGTTACATGATTTTGTCACTATAAGGTTTAAGAGTGAGAATCTTTTTTTCTCTTACTCTAGCGTAGCCTTAATACTGACCAAATATATTGCATTCCATGTTAGTCTTTTAAATAGACCTCGAAACAATATATAAAAATGATTATAGGAATTGAAGAGTCATTTGAGGATAAGTTGAACTCTTATGAGAGGAGTTCTAAGGATCAACTTGATTACTGCCTTTGAGAATTTGTAGGACATTTAGTTAGGAGATGTTAACTAGTTAAACTTAATATCCATTAAGAAATGGTGAAGAGAAAATAATCTAAAATTAATGGTGAGAAATAGCTCTATTGGAAATGGGAGGTACTTTTGATCATTCCGGTGATAAAATGCTGAAATTGGCTGGTGAGGGAAACAATGTTAAACGTTTGATATACTTGATGACTATTTGTGCTGGTTGAATGAGAAATTTATCTGCCTAAAGATGGAAGACTGGACCATATGTGCTTTCAAACTTTCATGTGATTCACCACATTGAGTTGAACTTTTTATACATAAAAGCAGATATTTATTGAATATTTATTATATTAGTTTTCTATGCTCTCATAATAAATAACAACAAACTTAGTGACTTAAGATAACTCAAACTTATTATCTTACAATTCTTTATGTCAGAAATCCAGGGCAGTTCTCACCTGTTGGCATGCTCTGTGTTCCTTTCTGGAGGCCCTAGGAGAGAATCTACTTCCTTTATCATTTGGCTTTTGGTAGAATTCAGTTCCTTGTGACTGTCAGCTGAGGGCCATTCGCACCATCTCTACAATGCCCACATTTTGCATTCTTTGGTTCCTGGCTTCCTTCCTCCTTCTCAAAATAATCAATGGAGGGCTGAGTCCTTTCCACATCTCCTCTCTCTGATGTTCTTCTACTGTCCTGTTCTACTTTAAAAACCTCATTTGATTAGATTGGGCCCTTGCAGATAATCCAGGTAAATCTCCCTATTTTAAAGTAATTAAGGTATTAGGTATAAGGTAATTAAGAAATTAAGGGAATAGGAGCCTCAATTACATCTGCAACCTTAATTTCTTTTTTCCATGTACCATAACATATTCACAGGATCTGAGGATTAGGACGTGGACATCTTTAGGGGGCAATTATTCTGTCTATCACAACTGCTGTGCACTATTTTGGACTGCAGAAAAAAAATCAACTTTTAAGAAGCAATCCAACCATGCTATGAATTTATAGTAAATTAATTAATTAATTCATTATTTTTATTGAGTATCCACCATGCCGGACACTGTTCTAGGGGATGCTGCCCTTACCCTAAAGATCATATAGGCTATTAGAGACATCTCCTTTATAAACAAATGACCATAACATTTGATGAGTGCTAGAATAGACTATAACAGAGTGATGTAATCACCAACTTTGTTTATGATTGGGGTCTTGGAAAGTACAGAAAAGGAGGTGTTTAAATAGTCATTCAGGATGAATAGGAAGGTATTCCAAGGCAAGGGAAAAGCATGCACAAAAGCATGAGGAAATGTAATAGATGACATAGTCAGGGCCCAAATATTGGGGGCGTGTGTGAGTGTGGCAAAGCATGGGGATCTGAGGAACTTGGAGTTTATCCTGTTGGAAATGAGAAAAATTTCAAGAGTTCTAACATAAGATGTGAATATCAGATTTTCATTTCAGAGAGATTATTGAAGTAACACATATAGTAGAAGTAGGGACAAGAACCAGAGAAAGAATTTGTAAAATGTTTACTAAGTAAACTTAATAAGATCTGGGGACAGATCTCATGTGGTTGCTAAAGGAAAGAGAAGAAGCAAGGTGAATGGACCTTGTTAGTCTGAATGACTGACTTGGTGATGGGGCCACCACCCAAGGTAGGGGAAGAGGAAGGAAAATGAGATTCATGTGAGAAAATGCGTCAGTTCTGTACATGCTTAGTTTGAAATGTCTGTGAGAGATTCAGGAGCAGAGGCCAGAAGCACAGAGAAGAGATCTTGGCTGGAGATACAATGGATCTGAGAAACTCTAAGAACAGGTGATCATGCAGAGTGAGCCATGCAGGCCAGGGTAAACTAGCAACACTAGTGGGATAGACAAAAGATGAGATATATGTAAAGGAGACTGAGAAGAGGAGGAGATAATCATGACGTTGTGGTGTCAAGAATAATAAAGGATTAGAGAGCTCCAAAAAGAAGGAAGCCATATTTTTCCAAGTCATCTTGCAATAGTGTCAATCTTCATGGATGAATAAAATTAAATATCCAGATTTAATTATTTGATTTGTAAGTTAGATCATTAGTGACCTTAAATTGGTTGTTCAGGGACATAAAATACGTTACCTAGGTTGAGAAGTGAGAAGAAGAGCCACATATGAAGTAATCAGGGGACAATAATAGTACTAAATTATAAGGTACTAACTATTGTAGGGGTTTGAAAAAAGGATATGTGATGCCTGGTGAAGTGAGAAATGCATAAGGAAATAGATGTATAAATTTAATTTGTTGCCAAAGGTGCGCAGCACTGAGATCAATAAAGGTGAGCAGGGAAGACCTTTTAGGTGTAGGCAACTCCGTAACTGAAGACATAACAGTGGGACTGGGCCGGTTGTATTTTTGTAGTAGTCTGTATAGATCAGAGTTTCTATAGTAGAAAGTACGGGTAATAATTGGGATGGAAGGAGGGAGGTTGCAGTACGCAAACCATGATGGCTAAGGATGACAATTTAAGTAAAATATAACAATTGGGGAGATATACCCAGAGAAGTATTTTATATGACATAATTAAAAGGGTATTTCAACATTTAGCATGAATACCATCACACCAAAGGACAAGGTTTTCTCTCCCTCTTCCTTTTCCACTTGCCACTGCCTACTCTACCACTACAGAAATCACACCTTGAAGATATTCTTTTGAGAAATTGAGGTGAACTATAGGAAGTGATGAGAGGAACCATCCCCGGTGAATGGTGAAGGGGAGGTGGAGAGGAAAGAGAAGCATGTCTTGCAGAAGCCAATTCATTTAATCCTCCCAACCAGCCTGAAAGGAAGACATTTGTGTTGTGTTTCCATTATGCAAGCGAGAAATTTAGTCCCCAGTGATTTAGTAATTAGAATTGAAAATCAAATTCAGGGTCTCTCTGCCTCCAAAGCCCAAGGGATATAAAATAAAAGCAGAACAGATGTGGCTTCAACAGTCTAGTCTTTCAAAGATAAGGAACTTAGGTGAATCAGACAGGAATTTAGTAAAGAAATTTGAAATTGCAGAGTATTTGGAAACATAGATCACTTATAGGACAATACACAATGACTTTCAATGTCCTTGTCTTTCTGTGCTGTTTCTTCTTATCCTCTTATTTGTGTTGTTTCAGGTTCTGAGAAGCTTTTAGACTTTTGTTTGTTTTGTTTTTTTGAGATAGGGTCTCTCTCTGTCCTCCTGCCTAGAATGTAGTGGTGTCATGATAGCTCGCTGCAACCTCAAACTCCTGAGTTCGAGCAATTCTCCTGCCTCAGCCTCCTGAGCAGCTGGGACTACAGACAAGTGCCAACGTGCCTGGCTCATTTTTCTATTTTTTGTAGAGATGGGTCTTGCTCTTGCTCAGAGCTGATGTCAAACTCCTGGCCTCAAAGATCGTCCCACAGTCTCCCCAAGTGCTAGGATTACAGGTGTGAGCCATCGCACACAAGCCAAGTTCTGAGAAGCTTTTAAATGTTCCCAGCTAGACAGGGAGCTTCTTGACTGTGACTATACCTATCAAAACGTTTATAAGGCTATTATAATTAATGGTTTACTTGCTCTTCTTTGTCAGTGTCCTTGGAATAGGGAATGTGTTTTTAACTTCCATATCCCTGCTGCTTAGTTTAAATATCTGTATATAGCAGGTAATCAATGTTTGTTTAACAAATCAATGGATGATTAAAAAAACTGAATACATCAATAAAAATTAGAAATAACTTCTGATTTAATTTAATGAACATCTATAAAATATTAATTATTTTCTAGACAATTTCCTCCATACCATGTTTCCTTTCCTATAGGAGTTGAAAATCTAGTGATCACCACATGCATGAATAATTCTAGACAAATTGAAATTTTGTCTGTGACAAATTCTCTAAGTGTATAAACAAAGAACCGTGGAGATGAAAATGGGGAGGTGATAGTACTAACTGAGCTTCAATACCTACAGAGCTGACTGGTTGTTTCCAGAATTGACTATTTATTACAATTGACCATTTATTACAAACATTTCTTCAAAAGATCATACAGTGTTTTATGGCCAATATTTTACTATTTATCCTTGAAATTTAGATACTAAATATCTACAATTTATCCTTGGGGACTCACAGGCACAAACAAAATATTGATAACCTCCACTGTAATGGAAAGCAATCATCACCACCCCATCACCCAATTTTCTCCCCTTCTGCAGCTGTTTCCTTTTCAATCAGTTCTTCCCATCGCTGCAGTATTAATTTTCTGGAAGCAATTGTCTTACTATCACACCTCTTTTCAAACACTTAAAGCCAAGCTTAGATGTCTTAGCCTACTATTGAGGCTGCCATGACATGACTACCTTTTGGCTTCATTACCTTTCTGCTCCCCACTTCACGTAGACTGGGCAGCACTGTTCTCTGCACAGAGCCTCATTGCTGCTTCTGTGTTTTTGCTCATGTTGTTCTCTCTGCCTGGAATGTTGTTGCCCATTTTTTCTAATCCAAATTCTACCCATCCTCAAGGTCCAACTGGAAGGAATATCTGTTCCTCTTATATAATTCATCTTCACTTATTTTACTTTCTAGTCATTTATCTACATGTTTCTTTACTAAATTGAAAATCTTTTAAGACAAAAATCTGCATCTGATTCACTTTTGCATTTATTCAATGCTCAAAAGAGTATCTTTTAAGTACAAATGTGGATAAATATTAGATAAATAATGTTGAACATAAAAAGTGGAATGAATATAATCTTGTCTCATCAGTTTTCAAATATTTCAATAATGACAATGTAAGTGAATAAGACATTACACATTTATAAATCAAATACTCATTTATGGCATGAAATCAACCTATACTTGCATTTCTTCCAAGACAAATGCTATCATAATGTTAGATTTGGATGGAGACCAAGGTTCATATTGAGGAAGGCACCATGCTAAGTGCTGAAGATATAAGGAGGCATAAAGCAGAGTTCCTACAATCCAGGAGTTTGTAGATATAGCTGGGGTAAACAAGACATGCACATGAAAAATTCCCTGACAATAAACAGGAACATATGCTAAGCCACACTGCAGCAGTATTCCCAATAAGTGTTTCTGGAAGTGAATATTTGGGGAATTACCTAATGAGATGGTTACAGCTTAGAGATACAGATTTTTAGATAGGCCTAGCTATGGGACCTTGGGCAAACTAGTTAATTTTTCTGTAATTTAATTTTCTACTCTGTGAATTAAGATAATTAGGATATTAATACTATCTACTTCATGGAGTGGTTGTGAAGATTAAATAAAATTATATATATAACATATAATCTTATCTATAAAATTACTTATCTGTAATATAAAGCACAATGCTTGGCACATAGTAAAGTGCTATAATAGAAACATTTTATCACCATTTTTGTTCAAAGAAGATTAAGGAAGTCTTCCTGGGGAAGATACCACTTGGGTAGAACTATGAAGGATAAGGGAGATTTACGTGGGATGGGAAAGGCACACAAAGGACTGCTAGAGGGACTGAATTAGGAAAGTGGAAATTCAGCCATAAGCAACCTTCTTTCTTTCTGATATACCTCCGAAAAATAAAGTGCTTTTAGTTCGGGAAGGTTAAGGAAATGTAAGAGAATGCCTGAAATTATTCTTCTAATATGACTGGTAATGTATTTAAAGGTGGCTTTAGCTGTGGCACAGGACTTTTAACAAGAGCAATGGCCATCAGAAAATGGATATCAATAGAATTAGTATATCTTTTTTTAGAAGAAATCCATAGTGTATAAAGAGCACTCAGATCTTGCAGATTGACCTGATCTGAAACAAAGTGCTGAGGTTGAGTCACAGTGTCACTGGCTCAGTGACTTAGCTAACCTGTCACTTCTACTTCTTCACTCAAGACTTCGGGGGGTCCTAAGTCCTATTTCAGAACAAGAGTCCATGGAGAAACATGAGGTTTTCCCTTGTACCTTGGAATCCTCTGGGCAAATGAAGACTTTCTCTTGCTTTGAGAGGTAGTTCTGACAATGGAGGAACATTCTGCTGGGCCATTTCTTAGGACAATTGGTAGTATTCCATTCTTTGGATGCAAAATGAGGCTTCTGTCCAGTGCCTAGGGATATGGGGTCAGAGATGTAGTGTACTATGAGATAGTGAAGCATGGGCTTTGGACCACTCATGAGTGATTCCAATCTCTTCATGCCTCACTACCCAAAGTCACTACCCTTGCCCATAATCAAGGCAGAAGGTATGGGCTGGAGTGGTTTAAGAGCACCATGCATGTATCAGACTGCCTGGATTCAAATTTCTGTATTTCTGTATAGGACTTGTTTGGGATAGAGAGCAGGACTTTCAGTGTTAAAACTGGGACAGTGTTAGACAAACTGATATTGTTGTATGTCTTTGGGAAAGTTAGTCAATCTTTTTGCCTCAGTTTTTCCTTCTATAAAATGGGAATTATATACTTCTTTTTTTTTGTCATTGTTGTCTTGTTTTGTTTTGTTTTTGGAGACAGGATTTTGTTCTGTTGCCCAGGCTGGAGTACAGAGGCACAAGCTCACTGTAAACTGGTACCCTTGGGCTCAAACAATCCTCCATCCTCAGCTCTCCGAGTAGCTAGGACTACAGGCATGTGCCACCACACCTGACTAATGCTTTTATTTTTTGTAGGGATGGGATCTCACTATGTTGCCCAGGTTGGTCTCAAGAACTCCTGTCCTCAACCTATCCTCTTGTCTAGCCCTACCAAAATGCTGGGATTACAGGCATGAGCCACTGTGCCCAGTCTCCCACTTAGGTTTTTTGCAAAGTGTTTCTTAACAGAGCCCAGCACATGGTAAAGCACTAATAGCTACCATCTAGGTGTATGTGTTAGTTTCCTATGGTTGCTATAAAAAACTATGACATACTCGGTGGCTTAAAACAATAGAAATGTATTTGCTCACAATTTTGGAATCCAGAAGTCCTAAATCAGTTTCACTGGGTCAAAACCATGGTGTTGGCAGGGATGCATTCCCCTGGGAGGCTCTAAGGGAGAATATGTTCCTTGCCTCTTCTAGCTTCTGGTATCTGCTGGCATCCCTTGGTTTGTGGCCGCATCTCCTCTATCCCTGCCTCCACCTTCACATCACCTTCCTCTTTTCTTTATGTGGCATAATCTCTCTTTGCCTCTCTTTTATAAGGACACTTGTGATTGCTTTTGGGGTCCATTTGAGTAATTCAAGAGAATCTCTCCATCTCAAGATTCTTAATTTAATCACATTTGCAAAGATGCTTTTCCAGATAAGGTAAAATTTATAGGCTCCTGGGATGAGGATCTGATTATTCAACCTACAATGGTATATTATTAACCTTCTTTAATTTTCTTATCTTTATCCTATTTTTATTTATAAAACAAAATAGGCACAAATATATGCCTTGTGATCTTGTTATAGTGATCAAATGACATAAGAGCTAAGCACATAATAGATGCTCGTAGTAGATTGAGCTTTCTTCCTTATCCCTTTCTCTTTCTCTACTACAGCAACACACATGCTCACATACTCTGTGTTGAGAAGAAGTGAAACTGGAATTTATATGCTTTAGCTACTTCAAGTTAAAATTTTTCTATGATATTGGTCGTTTATACTGCTTTCTGAGACCATAGTGATATAGGCAATGATTTCCAAAACGAATTTTTTCAAGAACCTATGGTCACTTTGGGATAAGAGTCAGATACCCTGTAGGCAGTTAAGGCAGGGGTCAGAAGGAGAAGGACAACAGAATAAGAAGGCCACAAAAATGTGAATATACTTAGCTAAGATAAATGTATCCAATAGTTATTTAGTTATTCTATTTTGACTACACCATCTACTTCCCCTGAAGTAGACAGGGAATTTGTTTAATTGGATCATGTGCACAGTTGAGGCAACAGTGCCCCTAAATGAACTAACCTCATTAGCATGATAAAAAACACTCACCAGCGCTATGACAGTTTACAAATACCATGGCAACCCCTCCACTCCCCACAAATTATCCTATATAGACTGAAAGGGGAAAGACCCACAATTCCAGGAACTCTCCCCCTCTTTCCAAGAAAACTCATGAATATTCTGCCCCCCATTTAGTATGCTATTAGGGATTAGCATAAAAAGGGAAAACTCAAACCCTTGCAGGCTGCTGCCTCCTTTGGAGCAGTCTGCTCTCCACCATCTTTGACAGTGTACTATACTTTCTATACTCCGTCTTTAATAGGTGTCTTTGGTTCACGTGTGACCCTGCATTTGAATTCTTTCTGTGCAGAGGTCAAGGGCCCTCTCTGCCACTGCCAGTGGTGGTCCACGCCAGTATCAGCTTGACAGACCATTAAGGAGTTATTTCTCATACCACTCCATACACCAGTATATTCCTTCCTTTGGAATTCCTTTCATTTTCTTGAAAGTCATCAAGACTAAGTCTAGAGAAAGAGGAAAGCCAAATTATTTACTTCCCATTGAGTTTTCAATGACCCTGAGATCTAATGTGTCACAAAGGAGCGACAAGTAGAGTGTATGACTAGCTGTGAAACCCCATATAGTATACGGTGTCTATTGGATGATTTAATTTTCTAGGAGCCCTCCTTTGCTGCTTTGGGAGATTATAAAGGATATTTCTTGTTGTCTGCCTAGCATCCAGTTCCACTCTATCCTCACCAGCAGTGGTGTATTAGTTTCCTGCAGCTGCCATAACAAAGTACCACAAACTGAATGGCTTAAGACAGCACTAATTTATTTCTACAGTTCTGGAGACTAAAAGTCTGAAATGAAGGTATCATCAGGGCCAAGCATACTCTGAAACTTGTAGGAGAAAATCCTTCCTTGCCTCATCTAACTTCCAGTGTTTGCAAGCAATTCTTGTTATTCATTAGTTTGTAGATTCATCAATCCATTTTCTGCCTCTGTACTCACGTGGCCATCTTTTCTGAGTGCCTGTGTCTAAATTTCCCTGTTCTTATGAGAACACAAGTCACGCTGAATTAAGGTCTATTCTGATGATCTCACCTTAACTTGATGACATACGCAAAGAACTTAGTTCCAATTAAGGTCACATTCACAGGTATTGGGGGTTAGAGCATCAACATAGCTTTCCTGGTAGACACAATTCAACTCCTAACAAGTGGCTTGATCTTCTTTTGAAAAACCATCATACTCTCAATCTCAGATGTAAATTTTGGATGGGATTGAATTGGCCCCATCCTCAAGTCCAAGGAAGGACTATGAATGATTTAGTCTGAGAATCCTGCCCCATCTCCTTGGCCACTCTGTTTGGTTCTCAGAATGAATTTTCTTTCTTTTTATTTGGAGACTAAGTATAGTATAAAGGTTCAAAATCTGAGTCTGATAAAGCCTTCTAACTACCATTGGAGGTTTCAGAAAATAAATAAAGTCAACATACAGAAGAAAGAATACCAAGAGATATAGAGAACTATACCCTGATGACATCGTGGTGCCCTGGCCAGTTAGCACCTAGAACCATCCCAATTATTAGACTTTTCTATACTTGAGGATAAAAGAAAAAATGATTTTTTTTTCCATTTAAGCCAGGGTGTTGGAGTTTCTGTTCCTCTAACGTAAGTACCCTAACTCTATTATGCTGAATTTGGAGAGATAGCCCTCACATCTGCTGCAGGCATCTGAGAAATAATAACAGCTAAAATTTATTGAATGTTTACTATGTGTCCAGTGTGGATTAGGTCTTCAATTGCTAAAAAAACCTTAAGACTATTATTATCTCTATTATATAAACTAGGGAGCTGAGGCACAAAGAAGTTAATATCTTACTTGAGTTCAGGCAGTGATTACATGGAAGAACGGAATTCAAACTCTACACCTTGACTCAGGACCCATTCTCTTAGCCACTATGCAATACTTCTTTGCTATCATGGCCTGTGCAGAAGCAGCTTTAAGAAAGTGCAGATATTTTATATATAAATATATATATATAATTAAAGTCATTAAAACAATTCAAGATCCCAACCATTCCTACCCCTCTCTTCACACACCCATATTAGTTTTCTGTTGTTCTGTAGCAAATTAATGCAAGGTTAGCAACTTAAAACAGCATTTTTTATTATTTCATAGATTCTGTGAATCCAAAGTCCTAACTGGGTCCTCTGTTCCGGGCCTCACAAGGTTAAAATCAAAGTGTTAGCTGGGCTGCATTCCTTTCTGGTGGAGTTTAAGGTTCTCTTTCACATCCATGTGATTATTGCTGGACTTCAGCCTTTTAGTTGTAAAACTGAGGCCCTCAGCCTTTAGGGGCTGCCCACTGTTCCCAGCCATGTGGTCCTCTCCACAGTGTGCCAACTTGCTTCTTCAAGTCCAGCAGGCATGTCTAGCCCATCATTTTTGGCATATAATACAGCCAATCAAGCAAGATACTGTCCTATTGTATTCCTAGGTCTTGCTCACACTCATGGAAAAGGAATTATGCCAGGCATGTACACACTGGGTTGGAAATTTGGGGAGCTACCTTAAAATTCAGGTCTCTATTCTCCCACCCCTCTCCATAAGGGAGACAGGCTTACATGGGGGAAGCATCCCAAAGAGACCAGAACACAAAATTTGCCATTCCTCATTGAGATGTGGGGAGAAAACACATGGTAACCCACACAGAGCATTATGAGATTAAAAGACCTGGAAGATTATTGAGAATTTTTAAATTGAGAAAGACTTGAAGGTCACTCCTGTCTAAAAGTATTATCTCCATGGATGTGGTTAAATTGGGCAGAAACCACCTTGCAAAATGGTTATTATGGTTAGTTACGGTTCATTAAGACCGTTCTGTGAGTAACTCTATTAATGTTTCTGCATGTCCATTGCTCATGGGTTAGTCCCACTAAATCCAGCCTGCTGTAGTAACAAATCTTTTGGTAAAAATCTATTTGGGCTACAAGTATTTAGATTCAACATAAATTTATTAGCCTGAATTTAAAAAGGATTTTTAATTCTAAATCTGTTTAAGATGGGTATTAGTTAAAATAGGCTTGTTTGTCATTAAAAGACCATTTCCATGAAAGACTAACCTTAAATTACCTTTTTTATTTAGCTAGCCTAGGAGAATGGGAGGTAAATAAGCACATTGTGTTACTGAGTAATTTTTATCTTTTGTTTATATTAAATAGGCGCAGCAAGCCTATCATTATTGCCAAGAAAATAGCACTATTCTTTTGCTAACTTTCAAGCACTGAAACAGAAACTAATGTAAGCTTTTTTACTATGATAGTCAAACACGTATTTGCAAAGAAAATTGATTAGTCATTTAGAAATTTTTCAATTATTAGCTATAGTCTTCTTTTTTCTCTGTTTTGATTTTATTTCTAATATTCTATGTGGGAAGAAGCCACTAAGAGTCGAGGGAATGCGATCTAATGAAGAAATTGTAAAATTAGTATTGATCATTTTCAGTGGGCTCAATCTATTTACATGTAATTTCAGATATCCAGTTATCTTACATGCACAGTATGCTGACATCCTTTCTTGACACTGTCATTGCCATAGAATTAAAGCCTCTGTGCCTACCTCCCTCATTTTGCCTCCCTCATCTCTCATTCTATCTCTGCTTTTTCCTTTATTCTGGCTGTCTGCAGTAGCCACTACTGAAGACTCTGGTGTTGGTAGCTTCTCTGAGCCTCTCTGACTCCTAAGAGAGGGTTCATCAGCATACTAATTCTTCTTGCCCCAGGAATCATTGGGAGAAGAGGGATTTTGATGATGGAAATAGCCTTTTGATTTTTTTCCCCATATGCACCCTCCCAGAACATTTGTAGGTGAGTCTCTAACACCCAATAGTTTTTGAGGCAGATGGCTAAAATTCTCTTCACTTGTTACAGTCCTGTTTCTCCCCACCCTGCCAACTCATCCCTACTAATATTCTCGCTTTGGCAGTTTAAACTTTAAACCTGTTTCCGACCCTTTTTGACTCTGATTGCTTTTGATCAGCTCTCTTTAAAGGTTGACTTGTTTCACTCAGGCTCATACCTAGCTGGCTACTTCAAGTAGGAACCAGGCTCTAAACTGGTTCCATGGAATTAACCCCTTGCAACAGGCAAGGACATCCCCAATCCCTGAAAGAAGAGAGAATAGAAGCCAGAAAATAGGAGAGATGTTTGGGGGATAACACTCCTAAATCAATTGGCGTAACTCAAATGTCTACCCATCGAGTCCTTGATGGATTGCAACACAATTTATTAGCAATTAAAGTCATTCTTTGGACATGCCTAATGAAAGAACTGTAACACCAGAAGAGAAAAAGTACCTTTTCTATTTTCAGTGAGAGCTGCCCTTGTGGATACAGCAATTTTTATCATGAGAGACTGTAGGATAATTTGATTCTAACAATCATGGTGTATTTGCTGAATTGTGGGGTTTAGCTTTATTTCTCCACTAGCTCAAGTCTAAGCTGACACCATTTGCTGCATAACTTAGATTAGTTTCCTTGGAAAAGGTTCAGAGACTGAGAATTGTGAACAGAAGATTTATTGAGGGCTTCTCTGATGAGATATGTCTGCAAGATTGGGCAGAGGGAGAAGCTGACCCGTAATGAAGTAACTAATGAGGCATTAGCCAATCCTATGGTGAGCTCTGGGTTTAGGACGGCTCTTTAGAGTTGTCCCAAATTGAGGCAAAGGACAGGGACCCTGTATCTCCAATTAATCTAGTCATTTACTTCTTTGAGCAGAACACCATGGTATCCATTACAGTACACTGTCACATAAAGAAACAGTGCACAGATAACTATGATAGCAATAGTTAACTTATAATTAAGTAACATCTCAACAAGTTAAAAATTATGTACCATTAACTATCATTAAGTGCATATGCCATTAGGACTTATGGCCAGTGTCTTGGGAGAAGACACAATTCACCCCAGATGGTTCAAATAAAGAGATTTCTACTAAAGTGCCACTTCAAAGGTATGGACAGGTCAGGAGATAAGTAGAGATGATGAGGTATCTGAAAACTAGCAAAAGTAAGATGCAGTTAACTTCCTGGCTTAGAAAGGACAAGGGATGTAAAGAGAGTTACTGAAGCTCAGCTAGAGCTGTTCCGCATCAGCAGGAGCTGCAGTCCTGGAGATGTGCAGCTACTGACAGAGAGGTGACACCAAAGCCCTTGGTCACATGCTGGTGCCTTCCTATAGCCCAACTCAACTGGAAGCCAACTATCAATAAAGTCGGAGACACGCAACACACAAGTGTTAGTCTTCTGGGGTAAAGACAGGCCAAGAAAAGCAAAGAATGGATAAAAATTGGCAAATGGAGAATAACCAGTGTAGTTCCCAAACAAAACTTAGATTGCTCTTTTATCCATAAAGCAAGCCATTTTCTCTAACATATTTGACAAATAATCCCCAAGTAAAACACTTAATAAAAAGATTCCATCAGCTGAGATTCTAAGGTCTCAAGACAGAAGAATCTCATCTATTCATTTTATTTTTATATTTTCCTTTTTAGAATAAGCCCTTGGTAATGAAATGTTGAAAAAAAGTATTTTCAATTGCTAATCCTATGTTGTAACCATCAGTTCATTTTACTTGTTGGGCAGGCGCCATATAAAAAATGCTGTTTTTGAGAACATGGCAATTAGAGATACTAGAGAAGCCACCAGGAGAATAAATAAATAAAAAAATTATTACTGAATGTTCAATGCGGAGTGTGTGGCTTTTGCTGTATAACACCCATTAAATGATAGTCACATAGTTAAACCTTATACATATTTTTTCCAAATTTACCCCCTAAGGTGAAAATTAGTAGCACAGTTCTGAATAATATTATTGTAGCTATTAGTCTTTGTGAGCATAATTCCCCATCCATGATGTTTGCAATTTTCTACTTAGTGTTTCTTTGAAAAGTGGCACAATTGCATTATTTTCATTATGCTATGGCTAACATAGATAATTAAACAAATAAATATGCTCTTACACAATTCATTTTAAATGTTCCTAAACTTTACAAAGCTTCCTCATCTTGGGAAGAGTAAAGCCCTTTGGAATACCTGCAATTTTTACTTTCTTTAACAAAGGCCTCGCCTGGAAGATTACTAGAGTTCATCAATTTAAGACATAATCAGTTTTTCTCTTTCAATGGCATCATTAGAAATTAAACTATCACAAAGTGATAACAGTCTCACAGCTTTTACATGGGAGTGATAAAAACAATATATTTTTGAAGCAGAGAGATTAAAAATGTATTTCTCTCAACTTACTGCCTTTATCATTGGTGCAGTAGTTGAGTTCACTTTAAGTGTTTAACCAGGATGAGTTAAAATCTCAAAATTTTAGGTGTATTAACATACACTTTTTTTGAGATTCTAAGTCTAGTAAAAAAATCTTAGCTACTGTAATCAAACTTCCCAAAATATTTATATTTTATTGTCATAGTAATAGAGTTTTAGACAATCTTTAAAAATAGGTTTATTTTACCAATAAAGAAATTGAGTCTCAGAAATATTAAAGAGTTTTCCAAGGTCTCACAGCTGGTTTCTGCCAGAGGCATAATTATAAGAGTCGGTCTCCTAAATATCACCACTGTGTCGTTTCTCCTATTCAGCTTGCTTCTTCCAAGAGCCTTTATACTTCAATAATCATTTTTGAGCCTCTATGCCAAGTACTACTTGAGTTGTTGGGGACAGACAGATGAGCAAGACATGGTCTCAGCTCTTATAAAAGCTCACAATTTAGTGAGGGAGACAGTTGTGTAGGTGAATAATTGATGTTTATTAATCATTGTAATACATGTTTTGAGAACACAAAGGAGGGAGTGTTTAGCTCTCTCCCTGGCTTTGAAGGTTTGATTTCTTATCTGCAACCAGTAGAATCACTGGAGACTTCAGATACACCAAGTTTCTATCCTTAGTAGGTATGGTTTCTGGTTTCTTGCATACTATTTCTGTTGATTTTTCTGCGTTTTCCTGCCGTCCCGCCAGTCCTGTTTTCCTCCCTACTGTCTCAGGGACTGTTGCTGCTTGCATGTTGCTACATTTGATTTTGAAAGTTTGAAACCAGCTGCAGCTCCAGAAGTGGAAACTGCTCTCCTGAAGAAGAGAGTATACTCTGCTCACAAAAGTTACTGCTTCTTCATTATTCTTATCAAAAGATCGCTTTGTTCTTTATGTTCCCCTTTACACCCAACTTCTAACCCTACCCAACTCCAAACTGGAGAATGGACTTTCAACTACACCACCTGAGAGTTACTAACTTGATGCATAAGAACAATGACATTCATAAACATGACATACCCCCATGAGTGTACCAAAGATGTGTACCCCAAACACCCAAGGTCTAACTTCTTTTCTTGCCATCTCCATATGAAAGCCCATAGGAAGAAAAGACAATGAGAATATTATAAAAGCAATGAATACCTCATGACTGATTATGTAAGGTTATGGAGTCAACTATGAGCAAAACCACTGTGCTAAAGTCTATTTCCTCAATAACAATCAGCCAAGATCCAGGATTGAGTTTAAGGCACCTGATTACTCTCTCCCTTAGAAAGGTTCTCTTTCAGGGATATTCCACCTGCCCCACATCTACTAAGAGATTCCAAAGTGACTTCATTTCTTCTTTTTGCCCTTCTTAAGGTTGTTGTCTTAGAGCCGATTGTTGGAGGCCAAGTCATCTTCCCAGCTCCTCCAGTAAATCCTTCATATCCTCATCCACTAGGAATCAAAAGGTGGACCCAGAGAGAAAGCTAGCCATAGTATGGTGGCTAAAATAATAATAATAATAATATTTTTTTCTGTAATATCTGGCCAAAGTATTAGAGTAGATCCTGCCTTCTCTCCTATTACAACAGTCAGGTGTTATCTTTGAACAAATACTCTTTTAACTGTGTTCCCATGCAAGTTGGTAGGTAGTCAAATAAAGTTTGAATTGCCAACTGTTACGAGCTGAGTACTTTCTGGTTAACTTCTATTATGTGATTAGCATTTGTCCAAAAATTAAGACTAATGCCTCTGAAAACTTTAAATTTTACTTCTTTTAATTAATTATGGTTATGGACACCTTTCTGTAGTGATATTTACTGATGGCATTGAAAAATCTATCATGTAACTTTCTGCCTTCATCACCAGATGTACATGAAAGAGAATGTGTGCCTTTTTTTTTTTTTTGGTAGAAGGGTGAAATTTTTGCTTAATTTAAGCATTGTATGTAATTATAAAATGTTGTGAAAGATACACTTTAAAAGACTTATTATAAATAGTACTAATTTTGAGCCTATGGGAGAATGTTGTACATTTGAAATGGCAGACATTGGAGCTTACCTGAGAAATTTCCCGTTCCTTACTGCTGCAGCTACATGTGATAGGAAGTCTAAGAGACGGCATGCCAGTATGATGCTGCTCAGGCTAGTTTCCCTTTCCTTATTGGGGACTGGATGTAAATAGGTGGTCAATGGCTTCTTATTTCTCAGTGCACTTTTTCCCTGAAGATGAGTGTCTTAGAAGTCCCATCTGTGCACTGATTTCATGAATGCCACCTAGAACCTTCACAACATGCAACTATTCATAGAGTCCTATTTGCTTTCTCCAGGGAGAAAGCAGAAGTATTTCTAGACATGCATGAACTTCCTATAAAGATAGTGTGATTTACATGTGTACATAGAAGGATAAAGCAGTCTGTTATTTAACTGTACTTTAACTTCTTATTCATTTCCCCTTTAATACAATTCTATGATCATTTCCCTCCAGTTCTCTGGCTTTACACCTTTGGCCTAATTTAACTATGTTTACTTTTTGACCAAAGTCCCCTTTGATGCTTAAATGCAAAATCAATGTTTGATGACAGATACTTTGTGTTCATTTAATATGTGAATTATACTCCTCTTTGCCTTTTTAATAGATGAGTTATTTGCCATTTGGAGCCTCTTCATTTCCTGTTTCATCCACCAATATTCTCATTTCTTTCTTCATTGGTTTCTTGCCTTCCTGACAGCAGAAAAATTTTGTGAAGTTGCATTTAGCATTACTTTGTATTTTTAATGTCTTTCTCTGCCATTAGTTGGTATTTAAAAGTTTTGTAAAATTTAAGAAAGTTTCACACTCATTTCCTTTCTAATTTCACATGTCCCCTTTGTTTTTCTTTCATAAGCAACTTTTACTATATAGATTATAAATTTTAAATGCAACTGCAATTACATAATTATTTCCTTTGAAATCTGAATCTCATCTATTTTAAATTTTTATCTTAAGGCAGGGAAGGAAAGAAAATATGCTTGACTTTTTAAAAAAATAACTAATTCATAAGTTATACTTAAATGGTATTATACAGGTAGAGGAATACTGGTTGTCAGGAGACCTGGTCTCTAGTCATGGTTTTGCTGCTAATAAGCTGTGTGGCTTTGGGCAAGTTACTTATACTCTCTGAGTCTGTTTTTTCTTAGTGATTGGATTTTGGTTATTTTTGTTTTTATGATTCTATATGAGAAAAAACCTTTTAATTTAACTTTAATGTATTATTATAATTGAGGATAAGAAAGAGGAAGAAAAAAAGAAAGGATTTTTTTGGATACAACATTAAATTGCAAATCATATAAATGCTTTGATTGAGATGCCACCTCACTGAGGATTGTATTTCAAGTGAAGAGATACAATAAGCTTCCCTTAGCTCTAGTTTTTTTCTCTGTCACTTCATTCCCTACATTTCAAATGTGAATGAAAATCTATTATATCATTAGAGAAGGTCAGGAAAAAAAATTAGCCAAAATCCTTTGCTGCATATTGGGAATCAGGAGTAACTAAATAATGGTGTATTTCTCCCATTAAAATTGCCTCCATAACCTTCACCAGAAATAGCATTTGAGACTAGAAGAGAATTAATGTTCAGTAATTGTTGGATCCTTATTTAAATGTGACTTTCAAATATCTTTCCCAAGAGGAGCACTTAAAAAGATCAATCAAAGCAATAGTGCTAATAATCTGCCATGGGACCTGGGCAGTAGGTTAAGAGACTCACCTCCCATTAATTAGGTGAAGGATTCACAAAATGTTAGGAGTGTACCTGAGCCTAGTAGTCATATTCAGAAGAGTTATCTATCCATGAGTGAAATGATGTTGAAATTATCAAGCATCTAGCCAAATGGAGGAGGAAAAAAAGTCCAAAGTCATACATTTGAAGAAAGTGTAATGTGTTTTTTCTTTTAATTGTTAAAAAAGGTATATACAATGGAATCATTTTGGCATTCCCTAAGAAGCAAAGAGTATCTCTGTATGTGTGTGAGTATGTATGTATCTTAGAAGTGATAATCCAGGTGTGTTAGGGAGCAATTTCTAAGGGAACTTTTAGTCCTACCAGCACTATGGGATTTCTGTTTCCCAGCCCAGATCACCACTTCACCTTTTGTCTACAGCATCCGGTACCCGGGAGTCACCAATAAAGTCTTCCATCATTACCTTGCCTGGATGGTCCTCCAAGTACTCCAGGAAGTTGCTTAGGGATATTTAAGACTATAGCATTGGCATCAGTTGATTCAGTCTCTTGGGGTGTGGGTCTGAAGGGACAGAATGAGAAGTAGCAAAGACAGCTGCTGGAAAGAGCAGGTCTCCACTTCTCTGGCACTGAGGAAGTTAGATCACATCTCTACAGGATCAAAATTTTGTCAGAGGCACAATCATCTTTAGCAGTGAGCTGGAACAAAATGATTTAATCACTGTATCATGAGACCTAAATTTAGGAAGCTTTTTTTCTTTTGGCTAATCCA
The DNA here is from genome assembly GCA_963575035.1 of Avahi laniger. Lineage (NCBI taxonomy): Eukaryota > Metazoa > Chordata > Mammalia > Primates > Indriidae > Avahi > Avahi laniger. The sequence continues at coordinate 7,276 of CAUYSK010039940.1, read as the reverse complement.
TTACTGACACATATACAGAAGAATAAATTCTGACTTTGCAGAAATTACCTTTCATAGACTCTGCAAAATATATAGGATAGAGTTAAAGGCGAAGTTCAACAACATTATTTTGAAAGTTATTTGTGTATAAATCACCTATAAAACTTTGGTCATTAAAGAGAAGGTGTGTAGCAAAGCCTGAATGAATCAAATAACCTCAACTGCATCTCTTTTCCACCCTAAGAATTGTGTTGCTTTGTCGGGAACCTCCACTCTCACTCCCTGAATCTCCTAGTCACTGTGTTATCTTCGGTTTCCTTAGATTCTTTAAGAACATAAAGGACCTTTATTTTAGCAGAAAGGAGTGAAGAAATCTGTTAAGGTCAGTCAGGTCTTTTTAATGTTGCAGAGAGATCAGATCAGTGTGACATTAGAGGATAAGAATAACACAAGTGATACCCGCAACCACAAAAATGACCTCAATCTTCTAATGAGGCAGAGTGGCCATGATGATTAAGGTGCTTCTGAGTAAGAAGTCAGGGGGTCTGCAGAAGTGGTTTCCTATGTCAATTTAAACTGGCTCGTGTTCATACAAAATCAATTCACACTTCTGAAGAATCCACTTTTGTGGTGGGCTCTGATATTAATTAGGAATCACAGGGCTCCTTCTACTCTTTGTCAAATATGTCTAAAATAGGATCGCACTAAATTTAGGGATTTTAAAGTTAATAAGATGGCCTTAATTTCTTTTATTTTCCTGAAATCAGACTTTTGCCTGCTATTTTTAGACTGACAAAGACTCCTTCCTTGACCAAATTGGAGACAGGCTCTTTTGAGTCCTCTTTCTGCCTAGGCCTTAAACATTGGGCTCTGTCCTTGGTACACTTAGTCCAGTTTAAGCATGAATTCTACTGAATGAATTTGCTGAAAAGCCCCCACTCTCAGATCAAATTTCTTATCCCTCACCCTCAATATTACCTGGGCTTTCCTTAGCAAAAATCCTGTTGAGGCTGGGCACAGTGGCTCACGTCTGTAATCCCAGCACTCTGGGAGACTGAGGTGAGAGGATTGCTTCAGCTCAGGAGTTTGAGATCAGCCTGAGCAAGAGCAAGACCCCGTCGCTACTAAAATTAGAAAAATTAGTTACATGTGACAATGAGCGCTTGTAGACCCAACTACCAGGGAGGCTGAGTCAGAAGGATCGCCTGAGCCCAGGAGTTTGAGATTGCAGTGAACTAAGCTGATGCCGTTACACTAGCTGGTGCAACAGAATGAGACTTGTCTCAAAAAGAAAAAAAAGAAGAATCCTGTTGAGAAGTACTGGCAAGAATCCCCCTAGCCCTAACATTACTTCTTACTAATTTTTCATCCACTTACCTCCACCAAGCTCATTGGCTATAAATCTCTACCTGTCTGTCCTTGTTGTATTTGTAATTAAGCCTGATCTTTCTCTCTCATACTGCAAAACTCCCATTATAGTCCCCTTCTTGAATAAAGCTTTCTTTACCCTCTTTAACAAGTGTCTGAATAATTCTCTTTAACATGACCAAGGCAGAAATGGAGTTGAGTACATACAAGAGGTTCATAACCTTTCCTGCACAAGATAAGAAGTTTTACCTTTGACCTTATGAAATGTTGAAATTCTTTTATGTGTCAGACCAACGCTAGAGACTAAGAATCTAAGATGAGCAGCTTTTATATTCATAAAATATGTCCTGACATAAAAGGTGACAATGTTGAATTTTGCCTAAGCCCTATGCTTCTGGAAAAAAGTGAAGCTTATAGGAATTAGGAATCCTCTGCAGGAGGAAAAGACTTCTTTGTTCACCCATCACAAGTTTCATGGATGAGACCCCTATTAACCAAAGACAGATTAACAAGAGAAAAGCACACAAATTTATTTAATATAAGTTTTATATGACATGGGAGCTTTCAGAAATGAAGACCCAAAGAAACAGGGAAATCTATGTAGTTGTATGCTAAGTTTGATGCAAAAGTATGATTGGACAGAGGGGGTATGATCTAAGGGTAATAAACTTGGGAAGTATTTTAGTCTGTTTTCTGCTGCTATAACAGAATACTGCAGACTGGATAATTTATAAAGAAAAGGATTTTTTTTGGCTCACAATTGTGGAGGCTAGGAAGTCCAAGAGCATGGTGTGAACATCTGGAGAGGGCTTTTGTGCTGCATCTTGGAAACATGGTAGAAAGGCCAGCAAGCACATGAAACAGAGAGAGAAAGCAAATCAAACTCATCCTTTTTGGGGAACATGCTCAAGCGATAACTAACCGACTCCTGAGATAACAGCATTAATGCATTCATGAGGGCAGATTCCTCATGACCTAATCACCAATTAAAGGTCTCATTTCTCGATATATTCTGCCCCTGACACTCCAAAGCTCATGCTCTTTTCCATACAAATTTGATTCATTCCATCCCATTAGCTCCAAAATTTTTAAGTCATTTCATCATTAGCTCAAAAATCCAAAGTCCAGAGTCTCATCTAAATCAGAGATGAGTGAAACTCAAGGCAAAATTTATCCCAAGGCAAATTCCCTCCAGCTGTGAGACTGTAAAATCAAACCAACTCATCTACTTCCAAAATATAATGTTGAGACAGGCATAGGATAGTCATTCCCATTTCAAAAGAGAGAAATAGGTAAGAAAAGAGAGGGGTAACTGATCCCAAGTAAGTCCAAAACCTGACAGGAAAATTCACATTAAGTCTTAAACCTAGAGAATTATCTCCTTTGACTCCACATCCCGGGGAAACTGGGGTAGGGATTGAGCCCCCAAGGCCTTAGGCAGCCTCACCCCTATGGCTTTGCTGGGCTCAGCTCATTCAGCAGCTATCACAGGTTGGAGTCTTGTGCCTGAAGCTGTCTCTGGTTGTGGTTGCACCCCAGTAGTCCTACAGTTCTAGGGTCTCCTGGGGGCTTTGCTTCTACAGCTCCAGCAGTAGAAACTCCTAGTAGGGATTTCTGTGGTGGCTTTGCTACTGCGGCAGGGTTTTGCCTGGGCCCTCAGGTTACCATGATCTTTAAAATCTAGGTGGAGGTAGCCATATCCCCACAGCTCTTGCTTTCTGCAAACTTACAGACTTAACACCACATAAATGCTGCCAAGGCTTATAGCTTGTACCTTCCAGAGGGATGGATCAAGCCACATCTGGGCCCACTTGAATCACAGCTGGGTTGCTGCACTGGAATGTGGGAGCAGGTACCTGAGGCAGCCCTGGGTAGTGAGCCCATGGAGGGTGCCCCGTGTCCATCTCCCAAAACCATACTACTCTCTTAGAAATCCCAGCCTGTGATAGGAGGGGAAGCCTGGAAGATCTTTGAAATACCTTGGAGTCTCTTTTCCCATTGTCTTGATGGACAGCATCTGTCTCCCTTCTAGCCACAATAATCTTTTTTGCTTGGCCACACAGTTCTTTTACTTTCTTGAACACACTTTTTCACTATTTACATGGCCAAGCTTCAAATTTTTAAACTCCTTCTGCTCTACTTTGTTTTTCATTATAAATTACATTTTTAAGTCATCTCTTTGCTCTTAGATCTCACTGTATGCAGTTAAAAGTAACCATACAGAAGGTTGAATGGTTTGCTGCTTAAATATTTCTTTCATCAGATATTCTTTCTAGTTTATTGCTCTTAAAATTCTGCATTCCATAACGCCCTAGGACATCAACATAATTCAACCAGGTCTTCGTGACTTTATAACGAGGATGGCCTTTACTACAGTTTCTAATACCTTGTCCCTCATTTCCATATGAGATATCATCAGAATGGCCTTTACTGTCCATATTCCTATGAACATTCTAGTTATGATCACTCAAATAATCTCTACGATGATTTAGACTTGCCCTATGGTTCTCTTCTGAGCTCTCACCAGAATTGTTCTTAATGCTCTGTTAATGGAACTAGGGGTTTTTTCTAGCCTGCTTCTTCAAAGTATTCAAGCCTCTCTCTGGTTACCCAGTTCCAAAGCCACTTCCATATTTTCAGGAATTTGATATAGCAGCAGTCCCATTTTTCAATGCTTATTTCCCATCTTAGCTCATTTTCTGCCACTATAACAGAATTAACCACCAACTCAATAATTTATAAAGAAAAGAGGTTTATTTCGCTCCCAATTCTGGAGGCTGGGACTGCCAGGAGGAGGCTAGGAAGTCCAAGAGCATGCCACATGCCACTGGCATCTGGCGAAAGCCATTGTGCTTCACCGTAACATAGAGAAAGGGCAAGTGAGCACATTAGACGGAGGGAGGAAATTGAGCCATACTCATCCTTTTCCCAAGAGTTATCTCCTGTAAATAGCTAACCCACTCAACTGATAACTAACCCACTCCCATGATAACAGCATTAATCCTTTCATAAGGACAGAGCCCTCATGACTTAATCACCTTTTAAAGGTCCCATATCCCAATACCATTACATTGGCAATTACATTTCAGCATGAGCTTTGGAGAGAACATTCAAACCATAGTATGGGCTACTTAGCAAGGCATGTTTTTTCAGATTCTTTTTGGAACCTTTGTGTCTTCTGAGATAAGAATGTTCTTGTCCTCAGGGTACAGGGAGGGTACCTCTGAAATGAAGGTTTTATGACCTACTTTAGAGGAAAGTGAGAGAATTATTTTATGGCCGTTTTTCAGGGGAAAATAGCAGGAGAAGGTAAGAGTGATCTCCCTGCTTCTGTTGTGTCCCGAAATGCCACGGTGCCGTATTTTGTGGTAGTGTGTCCTAAACCTCATCACCCTCCACTTTTTTGTGTTGTATAAAATGGTTTACTGCAAAGAACATCCTTCTCCATAAGTCTTAGAAAAGGCTCACTGATGCCTTTTTTATTTGCCTATCACAAGGCCAGACCTAGACTCTCCAAATTTCCATTTTTTTTGCCTCAATTATGATTAGTTGAACTTCTTGTCCCTAGTGATTACTGGGAACAAAGTACTTATTAAGCCAATTTTGGTTAAGATTCTCTCCTTCCTCCAGGCTCCTGAACTTTGGCTCATACTCAGCCTGAGATAGCCTAAAGTCCCTTCTGAAAAATAAGAAAATTGTCTGCCCTCAGGGTAAAACATTGTCTGACCTACTATTGAATTCCACCATCCTTCCATCCCTCTTCCCTGCACCTGAGTTCAAACTATCTTTGTTAACTCCTCTCCATAAAAGAAAACCCTTTTTTGCCTAAAAAGGGAAGCTTCCAGATCTTATGTCACACCATTGTTCCCATTGCAATAGCTCTCACTTCCCTTATTTTAATAGCCTCTTTCCCCCCTTGCAATAATCCTTTTGAATGAAGTCTTTTTTATTAAGTCCGGATTTTTTTTTATTTGACAAAGGTTTATAAGTTCGTTCCCAAAATAATTTTTATTTATTTTTATTTATGGTTTGTTAGGGAAACTGTTAGGTAGTTAGCAAGGGATTCTGGGTCTCTTAGGGATGAAAGTGGACATTTTGCCTTGGTGCAATTGTCCCACCTGGGAAGGAGGACAATGGTGGGCCCCAGGCCCCCATCCTATTCCTGAACCACTTTGATCCCGCCCTGAGCTACTGCCATACCTTGGGGAGGAGGGAATACCCTATGATTGGCCAATCAACTTGGTTCACCAGCTACAAAAGAATTCTGAGGGCTCTCTAGCCCATGGGCCAAGCAGCATAGGTACCAAAGAGACCAGAAGTGACCTAGAACACCTCCCATGTGTAAGTAATACAACTCTCAACTGTTCAGTCAAAGTGGTTCCATGGTGACATCTGAGCCACTGGGGAGGTTCCAATCTGGGCACTATAAAACAAGATGTAGACCATAATCAAGTTCCCCTTTGCCCTTCCCTTTGTCTCCCTTTGCTGTGACAGTGGGTCCAATCGTCATCTGCGGCATATGTATCATGCTCTGTAAACCTATATCTTGCTCTTACTCTATAATCCTATCTTTCTCTCCTCAATAAACCTCATTTTCATACTTGCCTTCCTTTGGTGTATCTGGTCATTCTTCAGCTATGATCTTGTCAAGAACCAACATTTCAAACTGAAACCTGACAGAACTGCTTTTCTCTATGTTCCACAGGCGAGTTAAATACCTATTTTATGTATCAACTAATTCTAGCTTGATTTTGAGAGAAAAAATTACTGTAGTTCTCTCTGGGCTTGTCTGTTTCCTGATTCTTGTGATAGGAACTACCTCTGAAGTAAACCAGACAGAGCAGGAGCATGTGTTATTAAATTCCTCCTTAAAAAACTCTTCAGAGCTTTCAAAAACCAGACCAAATCTAGCTGCAAGTAAGTGGATTGTCTGACAAATTTCTCAATCTTTCGAATATCCAGAAGTTACCCAGAATTGGAAGATAATTCCATGATCACATTGCTGGATATTGGATACCATCTACTTCTGAAGAAAGAGGAAGAAAACTTTACTTATTCAGATCATTCAGAAGGAAGGATTCTTATAAGAGAAACTGACACAGAAGTGCTTCCTGAGACAGATGCCAAGTTCTGCTAAATTTTACAGTAGTGAGGTTTCATTTGCAACTATTTTCATTAAACAGCAAGAGCCTTTGAGACATTGCTTGGGGGTAATTCTCAGATAAAAGACTTAAGAGAACATAATATGTAAATGCAAAGTTGGTTGGCTCATTGACTCAATCACGATATAAACCAAACACCCTTTATGTTGTTGAGTACAATTATTGCCCAGAAAAACCAGCACTCCCACCAAGCTGCAGTCCTTGAGTTTTCAGTCAACATGTTAAACCCTAGTGCTTGTCTGTTTTTATTATTGGCCTCCCTACTGAGTCCACAGAGAAACATAGGTTGAATATCCAGCTATGCCTGGGGCAAGATCTTGATTACTTCACAGTCAGAAGCAAAGTAAACTATCTGCTGATATGTCAGAGAACCAAAAGATTGACTTTGAAACAATGGGGGAAATTGCAACTAGGCGAGTTTTTACCCCCCTCCTTTTCAAAGCTAGACTTTGCTCAACATTATTTATTTTGTATTTTTGTCCATTGGTTTTAGCCTATTGCAATGTTTTCTACATTTTGATATAATGAGAGGCTCAAATGGTTCTATGAGTGTACTTATTACTTTTTTCTTTTTTCTCTTAATTTAATGTCAGTCATTTTTCATTTGAAAAGAAATGGTGCTCTTTGTTTTTTTTTTTTTTTTTTTTTTTATTTCAGCATAATATGAGGGTACAGATGTTTAGGTTACGTGTGTTGCCCTTGCCCCCCCTCCCCCCCTCAGTCCAGGTTTCAAATATGTCCATCCCATTGCGTGGTGCACATTGCAC
>CAUYSK010039939.1:0-27367 GCA_963575035.1 Avahi laniger | reverse complement strand
CATTCTGTGGGCTGTCTATTCACTCTAATGAGAGTTTCCTTGGCAGTGCAGAAGCTTTTTAATTTGATTAGATCCCACTTATTTATTTTTGTTGCTGCGGCGATAGCTTTGGGGGTCTTCTTCAAGAATTCCTTGTCTAGGCTGATGTCTGAAAGGGTCTCAACATCTTCATTTAAAATTCTTAAGATTTCATGCCTTAGCTTTAAGTCTGTTATTCATCTTGAATTAATTTTTGTGAGAGGTGAGAGGTGGGGGTCTAGTTTCAATCTTGTGCATGTAGCTATCCAACTTTCCCAGCACCATTTATTGAAAAGAGATTCTTTTCCCCAGTGTATGTTTTTGTCAGTTTTGTCAAAGATTAGATTACCATATACAGATGGTTTCATCTCTGGATTCTCAGTCCTGTTCCAGAGGTCAATGTCTCTGTTCTTGTGCCAGTACCAAGCTGTTTTAGTTTCTATAGCCTGGTAGTACAGCTTAAAGTCTGGTAAATTGATACTTCCCAGTTTGTTCTTTTTATTTAAGATTGCTAATCCTCACCACAGCAATTAGGCAAGAGAGGGGTATTAAAGGTGTCCAAATGGGGACAGATGAAATCAAACACTCGCTCTTTGCTGATGATATGATGTTATATCTAGAAAATCCCAAGGACTCATCTAAGAGATTCCGAGAACTGATAAATGAATTCAGCTAAGTCTCAGGATACAAAATCAATACACACAAATCTGAAGCATTAATACAGGCCAACAACAGTCAAGCCGAAGATCAAATCGAAAACGCAATTCCTTTTACAATAACCTCAAAGAAAATTAAATATCTAGGAATATATTTAACGAAAGATGTAAGAGACTTATACAGGGAGAACTATGAAACACTAAAAAAAGAAATTGTAGAAGATGTAAACAGATGGAAAAACCTACCTTGTTCATGGATTGGTAGAATCAATATCATTAAAATGTCCATAGTACCTAAAGTGATCTACAGAATTAATGCAATCCCTATCAAAATCCCATTATCATTCTTCACAGATCTGGAAAAAATAATTCTATGCTTTGTTTGGAACCAGAAAAGATCTCATATAGTCACTTATTGATATGATGCAGTTTGGTGATTTTTAATAACACTCATATATATGCAATAACTCTTAAATTTATATTACCATCCCAGACCTCTGTATGCAACTACAGAAACATGTGTCTAAATGTCTAATCAAAATTTCCATTTGAATGTCTACAAGATATCTCAAATTCACCGTATCCAAAACTAATCTGATCTTCCCTCTCGAACCTACTACATTCATAGTTTCTCCATCTTAGTGGGTGGCAAATCTATTCTTTGATTTGGTCAGGCTAAACCTTGATTTCATCTTTGATTGTTCCTTTCTTATATGACCTGTAGACATTCCATCAGTAAATTTGATTATTTCTCTCTATATATCTGCAGAATCTAATTATCTTTTAACTCAACTACTACCACTCTGGTTTGAATCATATAATCTCTTGTCTCCACTGTGATCATCCTGATTGAGCCTGATTATGTTTTACTTGGATCACTGCAATAGCCTTTCAATTTATCTCTTTACTTCCAACATTGGCCACTTAGAACACTTTTAAAACATATGTCAGGCCACATCAGCCCTCTTCATGAAACCTTTCAACAACTTCCTATTTAACTCTAACCAAAATACAAACTCTTTACAATAGCCAACATAGCAATCCGTGAGTCTAACCTTTCTGAGTTTGTGTACTACCCTCCCCATTTCTCAAACTATTCCATCTACACTGCCCTCACTGCTTTTCCATAAGCATTCCAGGCATTCAACCACCTTAAGGTCTTGCACTGGCTTTCCCCTTTGACTAAAACGATTTTACCTCTAGTTACGCCCACGGCTAGCTAACTTCTTTATATACTTCAAGACCTTACTTAATGGAAATCTCCTCAATTTATCTTTCCTGACTATACAAGACAGAAGAAAGAATCTCAGAGCTTAAAGATAACTTATTTGAATTAACTCAGTCAACAATAAACAACAAAGCATTAAGAAGAATGAATAAAACCTACAAAATACATGGGATTATGTAAAATGGCCAAATATAAGAATCACAGGCATCCATGAGGGTGGAAGAGAAAATGCACAAGGGTTGAAAAATCTATTTGAGGTGTAAATTCTCAATATCACTAATTATCAGGGAAATGCAAATTAAAACCACCATGAAATATCACCTCTCTCCCACTTGATCAAACATAATAGAGGACTACCAATTTATTTAGTTTTTGCCAAAAACCTATTTATGGCTGGATACATGCAATATGTTTCCTGTGATCTAATTTTATCCATTTTTTTTTGCCTCAATTATCTCCTCCGACTGTCCTTAGGTGTGTTTCATTTGAGCACCTCTGTTGAATGCTTATTTATTTGTATTCTATCTGATTTAATCAAATAATGTAAAGCTATTTTTTGTCATTCGCTCCTGTCCTATTATTTCTGGCATTTTGAGCATCCTTAAAATGGCCTAAAAACCTTTCTCAAACAAGATGGGATATAAATGAACAAATATGCATGAAATTCTTCAAACAATATTAATAATAATAGTTGTTTTTTTTAAATTCAGTTTATTATGGGAGTATAAACATTTTGGCTACATGAAATGCATTTGCCTCACTCAAGCCAGGATCACAAGCATATCCTTCCCCCATACAGTGTGCCCCATCTCCATTTGCTGTGGGTTTACCATCCCCAGTATAGGTATGAACTCTTCTTTGTATATTTGGTTAAATTAGGGTGAACCCATCCGGTCCAGGACTTTTTTCATTTTTTTTTTAATTTCAGCATATTATGGGGGTACAGATGTTTAGGTTATGTATGTTGCCCTTGTCCCTTCCGTCCCCCCTAAGTCTGAGTTTCAAATATGTCCATCCTTCGGGTGGTGCGCATTGCACTCTTTGTGTATGTATATACCCGTCCCCTCTCCCTCCTCCCCCCTGCCCCCTGTCCAATTAGAAGAAAATAGAACACCTGAACAGATCGATATCAAGTGAAGAAATTGGAGCAGGAATAAAAAAATTTTCCGAAGAGGAACAACAGCTTCTGTGGAAAATTTTTATATTCCTGCTCCAATTTCTGCACTCGATATCGATCTGTTCAGGCATTCTATTTTCTCCTAATTGAGCTTAGGGAGATTGTGTGTTTCCAAGAATTTGTCCATTTCCTCCATATTTTGTAGCTTTTGGGCACATAGATTTTCATAGTATTCAAAGATAATGTTTTATATTTCCATGATGTCTGTAGTGACTTCTCCTTTTTCATTTCTGATTGAGTTTATTAAAGTCCTTTGCTTTCTAGTTTTTCCACCACAGTTGGGAGGTGCTCCTGATGGGAGGGGTTACTTGGTGCACCTGCTGTGGCCTCTGGCCAGGGTTTTCCTTTTCTGATCACAAACCCCACTATGGGCAGCAATCCCGATGCAGAGGTCAGGCCCCAGAGTTATGATCCTACTGGATGACCTAAGCCAATCTGACAGGCCAAGTCACTGGTCTGTCAACCATTGATATTCCAAGGCACCGCACATTCACACCAGTCGCACAGGGAAAGTGGCTTTTCCTGCCTCTCCCTACTGCCAGGGGTGGAGCCCACACTTTTGGCCTGAAAGTCATTGCGCTAGGGGAGGGGTGATGCCCAAGACCCAGCGCCCCAATGCCTGTGAATCCTGAAGGTATTAGTCTCCTACGATGGGAAAAACTCAAAATTCGCCCATCAAAACTGCCCAGCTACTTGACAATTGGTCGCGGAAAGGCGTAGCCTGTGGGGAGAGTCCCCGGAGTGGAGGAAGGGTGCCACCGGAAACGGAAACCGCCGGGAACGGAAACCGCAGTGTACCGCAGCTCTGGGCTGTGGACTCCAAAAATGGCAGCCACCCAACCGCAGAGCCACTAGCGCAGGGGGCCACTGTTCAGGAGTTGGCGAACGCTAGCTTGGGGAGCTGAGTCATCAGGACACCGCTGTCTCTTGTGTGTTGCCCTCCCACAATCTCCTGCCTGTCCAGCAGGAGATCTTTCACTTTCCGATCCACCCCCAGCTGGTCTAATAGCCTGCAGCTTTTTCCAGGGTAAAGATCACTTTTCAGTGTTTACCTTCCTTGTTCTGGTCCCGCTGACAGCCAGAGGGGAGGTGCCTGTCTCCTAACTCCTTGGAGCATTAGCTCAGACCAGTCCCTGCCCCGCCCATTGCAGTCCTAGCTCAGTTCAACATGCTTCCCACTATCGTCCCAGCCACAGAGCCCAACGTCTCCTGCCGCGATTTTGCACCGACTTCAGACAGGTCCCTGTCTGAGAGCGTGTGGAGGTCAGCAGGAAACAGGGCTTCTCCTGTGGGTCAGACCCCACCGCACTCGCTGGCCTGGCGAGCGCAACCATCTCAGGCTCTGTTCTCTCTCGTTTATCTCGCACTTTCCAGACTTCGCTATCCTATCTCGCATTCATCATTTTTTCCCCTGTGTTGTGTGTCTCATGCTGTTTCTCTGCAGTTTCACAACACTGTTCTTGCAGGAGAGCGATCCACTCCTGTGTAACTGACGAAGTTCTTCACATCTTTCTTTGGGAGCAGGGAGCCCGGAGGTCACCTTTACTCCACCATTTTCCCCCAGCCCCTTAATAGTTGCTTCTTAATAATCAGGCTTAATTTATACATAGCATGAGATATGTGTTCCTAATGTCACAGCCTGTGCTGCAATCTGTTTTAAATTTTCATAAAGCCTTGATTGAAAGACAATCTTTATATATGATTGCATGTACATATCTATATGAAATAGACCTTACATGACTCCTTTGTCAAGATATCTATATCCAAAGAGATTTAAATGTGCAACAAAGATGACATTTATATAAGTATATTTAACATTTGGGGTTAACGTGATAGGAATAATATTTATCTCGTAATCAGTGTTACATGAAGGCGTATTGTTTAGCATGCCTTTTATGCTCACTGCACAAATACCCATTTGGACTCTATTCTTATTTTGTTGGCATTATGACTTTTAGACATACTTTCTTGTGGCATCATCACAAAGCCCTAGATGTTGATATGGTCTCAATAGCTCCATTCCATTAAAAAATCTCTGTAGTATGTTATTCCACTTGTGTGGCAATTGTATTTTACATGAACTATAACTTCATTAAGATTATTCATTTTTTATAATATACTTAGGGTTGCAACTTCTTAATATAATCTATTATTTCAAACTAGGTTACCCTTCACACAGAGTCATGCGCTCTCCATGAGTTAGTCTACAAGAAAGTATAACTGATAACATAAGACATGCTACTTGGATATTTCACTCTTTCCTAATTCATCCCATCCTTCAATCTGGAGGTTATTCATCTCTCTCATGGAAAGCTCAACTCTCATTCATGTTCTTGTCTGTGATTAAACAATTATTTTTATTCTTAAATTCTGGTTTTCAGGGCAGATGTGTCTAGTCTTTGTCTTGCCACAACGAACCATTGTATTCATTGTAATGGACAGAATATGCTGGACTTAAGTCAAACCTAAAGAGGTCTGTATAATGTAATATCCTATAATATAATTTTTAGACCATCCTCTGTTAGGTCAAAAATTTTAAGAGTAACATTAATCTGATTTGATCCAGTGGTAGAACCTACATTATTTAGGGAAGCAAGAGGATATCATGCATTTATACACTTTTACATAAGTAATAATTATTCTCTTAGTTGAGGGTTCTGATGAGATTCAAATAACTGCCTGAAGTTATGTTTTCAATGAAAGCCCAGAGTGTGTGTATTTCTAACCATATTAAATAACAAACTCAATCCTATTGGAAATAAGATGAACATTTATAATGACTGACATGGTTTTACGTATCTTGACAAAACTGGATAATATTTTTATGCTGATAGAAAGCTAATACTTCAAAGAAAATTTATACAAATGCTCAAATTGATATATGTGTTATAAAATGTGGTTTATGCTAGTCTATGCTGCCTATCTTGATATTTACAGAAATATAAGGTACAGAGGAAGGTATTCTTACCACAATAATATAAAAATAGATATAATTACTATATATGAATAATGTAAAACTAAAATTAGATCAGTCAATTAATATTTAAAATTGTTATCTTGTACCAATATCCCATGACCTTTTGGAGGCCCATTTTTTTGAGACCTTCAACACAGGATAGAAAACTATTTTGTTTAAGATGGTCCCTGCTTAACTAAAGTATTTTAAAATTCACTATTCACATTGGATAATGGTTGTGCCTTTTCTTAATACCATTTCAGGTTTACTTTTCTTTGTTTTACAGTATTTTCCTTTGTTCCTTTTACCTATGTAAAAATTAAGGTAGAAAGCAGCATTCCTATGGGATACACAATTTAAAGTCTAAGTATAATTACGTCAAAGTAGTTTAGGAATTTACAGTAGAAATTTCTTTCAACCAATAGCAATTCTACATGAAAAACTGAAGCTTCTCACAGGAAATTTTCATAAGAAATTGTTTAAATATATTCTTAAAAAAATTTCACTATTAGGGAGTTCATGTATCCTTCAGCATGTTTCTCTTCCTTATCCAAAAGAACATCCAAATCCTTTAAAACCTCCAATTCTGGGAACACTAATGTGGATAGAGAGACATATATCTTTTTGAGTTTTGAAATCAAATTTTTAGACCAATATGCTCTTTGTTTCTCATGTTTTACACAATATACACTGCCATTACAAAGTGCTACATAAATAATAAGGAAGCAACACTCCACCTGTGCAAACTCCTTTTCCTCAACTGTATCTTTCAGATAATATTGCATCCATTTTCCCACTGATATCTAGAGATTTATGTGCCTTATTTCACTGTATATTGATTTGAGAATAAATCCCTGCAATAAATTTTTCCATGACTTTGTTATATATCTATATTTCAGACCAAATGTTGCTGTCATATTTTAGTGCTTTCATCACACAAACTACAGATAATCCCATCAGATCAACCAAAATGTGTGTCTTACCCTGCTAAAAATGGCTTTAAACACTTAACAATAATTAACATGTGCTTTCAGTTTTTGAAGACAATTTTTCTTGCTGCAATTTATAGAGATAAACATAAGCAAAACCTAAAAAAAAAAAACTATCGTTATTACCAGTTACATTCAAAATCCACAATCTGACAATACACAGAAAAATATATTTTTTAAAACAAATGAGTTGTTACAACATACTTAATAAAGATTTTCAATGTAGGGTTAAGTTTCCAATAGTTTATATGGTATCTATTCTGCAATTTCCTGTGTGTGGCCTTATCAGCACATCTTCAAATCCTTCCACAGTATACGACATAAAGTTGTTTAAAAATGTTGTATTAAATTAAGCCAATTAAGGAAGTACTTTCTGTTAAGATACAATGCTTCTACATTAAATAAATGCAACATGCTTTTATTTTTATATTATAGTAATTATTCAGCTAAAATATTTATTTAAAGTTTAGTAATATTCAGAGTAAACATTAAAGGAACCATTTCATTTCAGTAGTAATTGGATCAATAGAAAAGGAGATATGTTATTATACATAGGTGCAGTATAAGGGGCCCAGTTAAACATTGCATAGAATTAAGATACAGGACTGTGCTGGAGGTGTTATAGGAATGCCCCAGCCATGCTAGAAATCACATCAAAGAAGAATCTCTGACAAATAATACAAAACTAATTAATTTTGGATCTATTTGCTACATGAAATGGTTGCAAATTCGAGCAGTCATATGACTGGCAAAAAATGACTCTTAGAAAATGTCTTTTATTTCAGATAAGTATCCATATGGATGCCTTAGTCTTGATTATGAAATATTTCTCCAGAAGGAAAATGTAGAAGACATAAAAGTAACTTTTAGTAGTAACAAATTTAGATGTTTCGACTGAAAATTTTAGAAGGTTATGATTATAAATCATTACTGTAATTGACATGAATTGACTTGTAGACTTTTATCCAAATTTTTGAATACATTATTCATTTAGTAAACACAAATTTATGAAAGGAAATTGCTTTAAATAAGCTTATTACTCTACCATCAAGTGGCCATGTATGAAATTTCATGATAAAGTCAAGCATTCTAAAGTTCTGCCACGTCCATTGAGCTGTTAGGCATATTTGATAACTGCAGTATTTGACTGTGATACACTTTCCCTTTATTATTTCAAAGCTATTAGAAATAATTCTAAAAAGTCCAGGCATCTTGATGACAAAATTATAGGAGTTAAATAAAACAGAATTAATAATTCCGTATGGATTTTAACCCATGAAACATATTTCTTCTCAGCTTCTCAATTTGCTACATAACAAATTACAATACACCAATTATTAAAAATTTTAGTATGCATGCTGGTCTGATCACCAAACTAGGCTGACTCTACGAGTTAGTGAACCAATTTTTTGAGTTCCTTAACAGATTTACGCTGTATAAATAAACTTCTATGTTTAAATGGTTTAACTTCCATTACTCTACTTTTCAATGCTGAAAGTTAAAACATGCAGTGAAAGGCAACCAACTTTGACCAATATCTGACACAATACAATTTACTGTTATATATCAATAATATTTTTGGAAGTACCATAGCCTTAAATAGATTAATGATATAAAAACTATAGCTATTAATACATGAGAGGAAAATCTCTCTCTTTCCAATATATGTGATTCTTGCAAAATTATGGAAGACTTGATGCAGTGCCAAAAATAGTTCTAAGTAGCATCAGTGGTCTTGGCTTCAGAATGACAATTAAACATAACACATACAATAGGTTTCCTCAGTCTATAAGTAATAGAGGCCATTTAGTTTTGAAAGAAAGAAAAAAAAATACAAAACAAGAAACCATATGATGCACACAACATCCTACATGCAATATGTCTGAGTAATTGTACTTTTACACTTGCATAGACACAAAAGACTAGGCTGAATGTTTGAGGGAAACCTCAATTTAAGGAAGACATCAGATGTTATATCTCAGCCCTTTAGAAATGAATGACCAGCATCCATTCTTCTGGTTTACCTGAAACCCATCAACATCTTGCTCTTTACTCAATTTACCGTCCCAAACATGAAGTCCTGGTGCTTGGTCTGGTACATATGGCCTCACCCAGATTTTCAGGTTGTTAAATAAGCAACTAACAATGTTTTCAATTATATGTTGCAAGGAAAATTGACCAAGAAAAATGTTCAAAAATTCCCAAAGTCAGAGAAAAGGCCATAGAATCAAGTGTGAACACTTGAAATGCTGAACAGTAGAATTGGTTATATGGACATGGTTTAAATGAATAAAGAAAAACACTAAAAAGCTTTCCTATTCATCAGATACTTATGGAGAACACATATGTAAAATTAACACTTTTCTATTTTAATGTTATTAAATGTATTAGTGTTAATACAAATACAGTGATTGTAATATGATCATTAAAGTAATTTAGAGTTCATGTTTAAATGTTCATGTTTAAATGAATGGACTGCTTTGAAATTTATTTCAATTCACTTCCCCCCTGAGGAAGACTAGCATCACCTAGTTTCTTAAGACTAACTCTAGCTCTCTATTCCATTTTAGCTTTCCAATTTTATTATTAATGAATGCATTTCATAAATACTTTGCGATTTACAGACACTTAACTGATTAGATATTTAATTGTTGACCTTTCAAATATCTGCTTTTTTCTGAATCTTAATTAGATTAGAAAGTACTAACTTAAATTTTCATATCTCAAGTTGTAGAAATAAATATTATTTAACTATGTTTTCTTCCCAGGACATTTGATATACTAGCAATGCAAGGGAAGTCTTTGTTTAAAAGGATATTGCAATGATATATTAAGAGTAAAAATATATGTTTGATAGTATTTCAATTAATATGGTAAAAATATATGTCAAAATGTTTTCCCAATTTATGGTTGTTGAACATGTGAATACTTCTGAATGCATTTTTGTATTCATATTTTTAAATATATATATATATAATGTGAGAAAACAATACAAATTTAATTTCCAAAACTGTCTACATTTATTATAATTGTGATTTAAATATTTTAACTGCCTGCTCATTCAATTTGTCTACTAATTTGTATTATGATAATATAAAAAATTGAAAAAGTATATCACAGAAAATATTAATGGTTACATTTCAAATGTTTAGACTCTAACTGGTTTTAATTTAATAAGAAAGAACATTTTGTCTACTCAGATTATGCATTGTAATTTTTTAAATTTAAATTTTGTGTGTGGTTACTTAAATTATTACTGAGTGAAAAATTCATAAAAGAAAATTTATCTTTTATCACAGGTGATATAAAGATGAATAAATTTTAATATTGTTTCTCCAGTTCCATATAACATAGTAGTTATGATAAGCAGATAACAGAAATAAAAATATTAGAAAGTGGCTTCCAAAGCTACAAGATTCTATCAAAATTCAAAGAAAGAAAATTCACTTTCATCATCTTGGAAGAAGATGGCATTTAAGTCAGGTTTAAAAGTAAGTAAAAATTCAGCACAATGAAAAGGGCTGGGAGAAGGTATTAAAATAGGGAGGAGGGAAACCACATGGTGTGTTCTAGGAATGATGAGCAAGTCAGATTGGCTGCATCATTTAACATATATTGAGAAACAGTGTGAGAAAAGACTGGAATATATAGCTCATGGAAGAATTTGAAGAATCAGATAAAATTTTAAGACATTATTAGCCATAATAGGTAGTTGTCAAGAATTTCTGAGTAGGGAAGTGTGGTGAAGATTTCTTTAGTTTAGGATTATTAATCTGACAGCTATGTATAGAAGGAATTGGAGGACAAATTTACTAGAAGTAATTTAGAGAGTTAACAAAAGGTGAGAGAGATGGATGTGAGGGGTAGGAGTAGTCTAAAGTGATGGCTTGGAAGAGAGAAACACTGAGAACTTAAACTAAATTGGCACTTAGAAATGAGGATCTTCTCTCCACAGAGAAAAATTTCTTTCCCCTTCCATAACCTAAAGTTTTTCACTAAGCAGCAGCAGCCACGCAGACACTACATTTTTTAACCATTTGAGCAAGGTATAGCTAAATGGTTGAAGATAGCCAAGGGTAGCAGATAGGAGAGTGCAATTTTTAGGGCAAGTGAGGAAGAAATAACTTTACCTTTCTGACATTTTTTCCTGTCTACTAACTGCCAGTACAGGAACTCAAAGTTCTAAGAGTGATAGAGATAGAATGAGCCCTTTGTCCTAAATTAACACACTGAAAACTATTTCATGAGAAACTCTGTAAAAGGAGTGAATTTTTATGTTATTGGGTCTCTAAGGTTTGGAGTTTTTACAACTAGCTTTACCCTATCTATTGAAGTTGAAAGCACATGCAACACCCTAAGTAGGACTGATTATTTTAGTGTTCGAGCAGTAGGCAGGAAGCACTCTTTCTGTTATCCAATGAAAGGAATCAGGGCTACTTAGAAAAATGCTAACTCCAGCCCTGGAGCAGAATATATCCAGGATGAGTCTGGAGCATCTTACGGTGTCAGAAAGTAAGGCGGTACTCAACACGGTCACTCCCACACACACACAGAGCGAATGTATCAAAGGAACACAGAAGCCATCTAAAGAATTCTTGACAGCACAAGATAGAATCATTTAAGCAAGAAAATAAATAAGGAAGCATTGGATTATAACTCAAAGTAAAAAGTAAATATCCATGAGCCCATATTCCCATAATAATATAAATAAATAAACAAATGAATAAAAAGAGACAAACGTCTACTGCAGAAGAATTCCAAAAATATGTATGTCGATACTCCAACCTCAAAGAGGTGGAACATAATTACATAAACCTTAAGTGTGTGCTGCACATAGTGACTTAGTTCCAAAGAGTACCGCATAGAAAGGCAGAAAAAGGAGGACCTTCACGGTGGAGAAAACTTACACATACTGTCTCAGCCAGGTGATTAAGATTAATATCAACATCAACAGTGATAAGAAAGTTTGATAGTACGTACTCTTGATACGATGTGATGAAATGGTACTTTATTTCTGTGGTTTTCTTCGCAGAAACCCACGTTCCCAATCTAATCACATAAAGAAACTATCAGGAAAATGCCAATTGAGGGCTGCTATAAAAAACACTTGGACTAGTACTTCTCAAAACCATCAAGGTCATCAAAAATGAGAGAAGCTTGATAAACTATCACAACCAAGAGATCTGATATGACATGATGAAACATGACAACTAAATGTAATGTGGTATCTTGGATGGAATCTTGGAAAAGAAAGGAGACACAGGGTAAAAAGTAATCAAATCTGCATAAATTATGGAGCTAATTTAATAATGTATCAATAATGTTGACTCACTCATTTTGGCAAGTATAACATAATAATTAAGATATTAGTAATAGGAGAAACTTTGTGTATATAGGAACTCTCTGTATTATCTTCATGATTTAACTGTAAATCTAAAAGTATTCTAAAATTAAAAATTTATTTAAAGTAGTAATTATTATGAAATAACAACCCAGAAGACACACATAGACCACAAAGTACACTAACAGAGCGTTTATCCAGGAAGGCAGAATAAGCATCTAATCAACATATTTACCCCGCCACCAGGACAAATGTAATTTGGGGGACAATCCTCTATGGGTCTCTCATGTTTCTGCACATCTTGTGAGTTAGATGATAAATTTCCTCTTTTTCCAGACTATCTTTTTAAGGGTGTTTGTATAGCACACTTTGCATATATCAAACATTTTTGTAGCAGACAGCCTTGAAGTAGAATTAATGGCAGGTTCATTTACTACACATTAGAAAAGATCCAGATTCCATCAATTCATATTTCCTCTTCTGCAACACAACTCACTGTATATGAATGTGATACGCAGAGAACTGGAACTCAGAGAACAGGGACAAGCAAATGGTAATACTCTCGCTAATGCTATTTCTGTGAATATTAAACTGCCTTTCATCTGTGATCCAGAAATCTTAAATATTTTACCAGCATCAACAAAACTCACCAAGCTAAATTGTTAGTTTGTAAGTAGGATGATATCTCAAATACTACACAATTTTTGACACAGGACTCATAATTTTCAGCTGGTAAAACTTAATCATTATTGTGAATCCATGACCTATGTGTTTCTCATTCTTTTTTTTTCCAAAGGGGAGTTTTTGCTGCAAGGTACTCACTTTTGTATATTGAATATTAAAGACATGGTATCCATATCAGATATAAAAAGAAATATGTGTATATATATAGATGCACACACATATGTATATATGCATATTCATGTTTGATGAAGTGATAATTTCTTCAAATAGGGGCTTTCATGTGCATGGGAAGAAGTGGCACAGAAATCTTCTGTCGCCTTATGGTCAGACTTTGGCCTGGATGTACTATAGTGTTCGATTTTCTTTCCATGGGAAATAACTGTAAGGCCACGAAATACATCTCTAGTCCCATTGGATCTAGGCATGACTGTGTAACACATGGATATAAAAAGAAGGAATGTGAAATTTCCTGGACAATGTACCAAAATATATATGAGCCTTCTATGCCTTCCATCGTATCTGAGTGATATAATGTTGGACTGACCACATCTGGCTTTTGCTGGCTTTGAGGGTGGAGGAGAGGGCTCAAGCAAAGAAATGCAGGTAACCTTTAGAAGCTGTGAAGGGCGAAGACAGATTTTCTGCTAGAACCCGTAGAAAAGAGCACAGCATTGCTTGATTTTAGTTCAGTCAGTCTCATTTGAAATTTCTGAGTTACAGGACATTGAGATAATTAGTTTGCATTGTTTCAGGTAACCGGGTTTGTAATAATTTGTTACAGCAGTCATAGAGAATTAACACAATAGTCATTCACACAGAGGTGATATATTAAACCACAAGGAAGCAAAGTTAAGAAGAAAGACAACATAACTGAAAGGAAGGGGACAAAAGTCATGCACGGGACAATTCTTTGGTAATACCCACATTTTGCATCAAGATATGGAAAATAAACAAAAGAAGGGGCTGTAAATTTTTAGGAATGGGGGATCTTTGTTCAAAGGTAGTGAGAAAATTGTTAAACTATGAAATGTTTTACTACTGTTCTATGGTATCTCAATGTGTCATGATTTTTTTTTTATTTGATTGAAATGTAATGCCGTGCTCTCTTGAACAAAGACAGCCATTCTTTGTGGGCTAGGTGAATGCATATTATCCCAAGTACTTGGTGGCTCTGGCCGTCAACTTGGCATGGGTGAGGTACCTACCAGCTTCTAGGACTCCCCAACCCCCACCATCCACCAAATCAGTGTACCATAGGTTGATCAAGAAAGGAGATTCTTTTTTATTCTTTATACCAAATGGAATTGAGCTGCTAGGGAGAGGAATTTGAACCAGCTAACTTACTGCTCTTTCCTTAGGCCCACAACTCCAATCCAGGGAAGACAGGCAGCCGCAAAGATGATTCTATACCTATGAGTAGGTACCTGGATGGGTGAGACGCTCACACCTGAAAAGTCAACCTCCTAGCTCCCTGTAACATAGTTAAGTGTCTCTGGTATGTGGAGAATGATTCCCAGAAAGGTGCAGCTATGAAGGTCAGTGCCCTTCATTCAAGGTATATAGAGTCTGATGTACACATCCAGGGAAAGGAATCTGCTCAGAGTGCCAATGGGATCTTCTACATCAACGTGGAGGCTTGTGCTCTGATTATAGAGTGGTACATGGCTCTGTAGTTCTCTGATCAAGCTAAACCTTTCTTTTCCCTACAGTTTTACAGTAATTGCAGAATTAAAGGACTGAAATTTAAAATATTACAACACATATTCATTGGTTAGTACAAATATATGAAAAAATTATAAACAGATTTTGGCCTAATATCAATCATCAGGAAAGTCTGGGATTGGTTGCTATTAACGTACTCTTGATTGCAATCATAAAGAGAAATAGGAGACAAAACAAAATTATCAAAACCAAAGGGAAGGGAGGAAAAAAAAACCCTCTTCTTTAGCTTTTGATGAAACCATATCTGAATATAATTTTGGAGAGAACTGGAACAATTTCTACGGTTATTCAAAACAGGAAAAAGCGCATTCGTTTAAATCATTCTAAGATTTAATAAAAGCAAATGAAATCTTTTATGATTAAGTAATATGAAATTACTAAGGGTTTAGACATGTTTCTGATGACATACACACATGAAAATAATCAAACAGCTGAGATTTTACTTAAATAATTTTGATTTGTTTAAAAATAGATAAGAATATCTTCTGGCATTTGGTTTGCTTTTAATGTCACAAAAGTAGCATTCTGCAGTTAAGAATGTTAGTTAAAATGTATGAAAAATTAAGACTAAAATGTCATTGACATTCATATTTGCGTAAAGCAGGCTATAGATACTCTATGGCTTATATTTTCATAGTAATATGGTATCATAACTTTAGAATCATTTTAGTTATTTTATTTAACTTACTTAACTGAAAGATTCCTAGTTACTCCCAAAAATAATGTTTATCTAGATTTTTTTTGCCTTAATGACACATGAAAACAAAGGTAACTTTCTTTTAGGTCAATAGTTTGGTGTTTGGTAATTATGGAATTTATTTATATTGCATTTGGGAAAATAACATATTTTCTGAATATCTGGATAGTATATTTTAATTATACTCTGATTATTAGTTATTATAAAGATTATGTTTTCAAATATGGACATAAAGATATCAGTGACATTAAATATAGTAACAAAAATAAATACTAAATAATACTAAACAAACCAGGGTAAGAAAGGTATTAGGATTTTAAAACATTAGTTTATTGGTTGTCTTTCCATTAACCAAATAGTTACAAAGTATGTTCTTTCAGGTTTCAACTAATCACTTTTCACAGGGGATGTTTCATTTAATATAAACTGATCACATGACTGTAATAATGCAAAAATGATAAATAAATCAATTGTATGTTAATCCTTGAGCCATTCGTACACATAATTTACTTCAGAAAGAAAATTTAAAATGTAACCTGGAAAAATTTATAAGAAGCCTAGGTTCAAATCGCAACTCTAACACATAGTTGCTGTATAATCTTAGGTAATAATTTAAATTTTTTCTGAAAAACAAGATTTATGTTTTTAAAATTGAGGGCTCTGGAGTTGTATTCTCTGTATTTATTTCCTAGCTAAATGAATAAAGAAAGGTCAAAATATCTTCCAATTCCTCAGTTTACTCATCAATAAAAGAAAAATATTATTACTTCCCTGATACAGTAGTTGTGAAGACTAAATACGTGTATATCTATGAAGAATTTAAAACAGATTAGTTTCTTAGAGTTCAATAATTATTAGTTATATATTATAGGTTGTTTTATCTATGTATGTTATGTAATCTGTCAAAATGAAAACACTACCGTCAGGGATATTTCTATAAAACAATTTCCTGTTACCTGTTCCATACCTACTCCTCTTTCTTATGGAATTAATGTATTAACATAAATTGTGCACACAATTTGGATGAAATAAAATCCACTTCATAACTGTAGGGATGGGCCCACCCTAAATTGCTAAAGACAAAGAGAACATTCCATTCTCTTGGCAAAAATGATTGATTCACGGATGGACATTTGGCCCAATTTCAGCCAGTGGGAAAGGGAGGTCAGTGGAAATCTGTGGATTGCACAATGGAAGCTTTCAAAATCAAAACCTAGGATAGCTGTCATGAGGGGAGACGACGGATCCCCCATGAGCTACCGTGTGAAAATCGCAATTTGAAACTCACCTTTTATAAGACAGAGGAAAAAAAACAGGCAGATTAGTTCATTGGTGTAATCATTTGGGTGACTAGACCAAGACTCACCAGGAACTAATTCTACATTTGTTAAAATGTAGAAAATTTTAATGAATATATTAAAACATTTTACATTTATAAAGTAAATAAAATATTTTATCACTTATTTAAATTACAACTAAATTAAATATATGAGATAAACCTACAAATAGCCTGTGACTCTTTGGTAAAGAAAAAATAGAATGCATTTGGAAACATATATTTCAAAAAGCCTTATGTAAACTAAACATTTGTACCCCTGTAATATTTTAAAATAAAAAATATATATTAAAAAATGACCCTGCATGAAGAATCTTAGTTGATTGATAAAAATGTTTTAAAACTGATTTATGATGATAGTTGTACAACATAGTAAAATTACTTAAAAAAAATCATGAATTGTACACTTGAAATGGATGAGTTATAGAATATACTAAATATGCCTCAATGAAGTTGTTAATAAATGACCAATACAAATTAAAAAATAAAAATAAATAAAATAAAAAAGCCTTATGGTTACTCTAAAATGGGAAAACAAATTCACCTGCACTTTAAGGTTAATGATTGTGCATTTACTCCTAGAATTTGTGGATTATGCATGTACTTCAGTTTAACTGGCCAGTTTATTTATTTGGATGAAAGGGCTCGATTCTGGAACATGATGATCTTCTTAATGATTTTGGCATGAGCAAACAATTCCACAGTAATCACATAATCACATTTGTAACTATGGTGGTCAGATTTAACCAGAGAAATAAAACTCCTAGATGATAGTGTATTTGGAACTGAATAGTAAACAATTGATTGACACAGTAGAGGAGTCTTGCTAGGTAAGTTCAAAATCCACAATGCAGTCTATAGGGAAAGACAGACTATAAATCTTCTTGCCTCCTTTTATAAAGACCTTTGTAATTAGTTCCACCTGGATAATCCAGGATGCTCTTCCCATCTCAACATCCTTAACTTAATCACATCAGCAAAGCTTCTTTTGGCTTATAAGGAATATGCTCATAGCTTCTGGGGATTATAATGTAAACATTTTAAGGGGCTATTATTCTGTCTCGCAAAAAATTAATAGTAACAAAAATAGAAGAAAGGAAAGAAAGATTAGGTTTACATTTTTTATATTTTTATTGAATTCACAGAAAATTATAATGATTTTGAACTCTAATGGTAAAGTAACAGAACCACACTTTTCATAATTTTGCAAAATTGTTTGTTACAATCTACCTGTGTGGGAAAACAATTTTAAAAATTATTTATTATATCATTAAATTTGACACAAAATTAGGGTAAAAATTTACTTATAAAAAAAGTTTTATATCATGCATTAGATCAAATTTAAAAAAATTAAACATATTATACCATATTCAAATTGGAAAGATAAAAAATTCACAGATATGAAAGCCATCATTTTAAGATTCAAAAAAAAAAAGAATTTACAGAAATGGTAGAGGAATGAGGCAAATATTCCATTCAGTTGATTATTCAAGGAACTATATCTGAGAAGAAAATGCAATTACGTCCTTTGGATTTTCTCCAGAACTGTTGTTTTTTTTACCAATCAAATTCCAAATGTGCCATCATATAAAAAGGAAAGTTAAATAATCTGCCAGGATGCTTCACAACAGTGAAGGAAACCATACATTCCATCAAAAATGAATGTAATAAAATAAGAGCTATACAAAGAGAAGAATGGGATAAAGCAAGTAAAATTTTAGAAAAAAAGGATATATAGAATCAGTAGATAAATGGATCAATGAAACAAGCAAAATGACATTGAATCAGAATGATTAAATCAGTAGTGAGTGAATTGAATCAGTGCTGATAAAATATTTTGCTTATTATGAGCAAAAGTTTAATCATTTTGATCCTTAGAGATCTTATAATCATGGGAGGCACATTTTTTAAAAGAAAATAGTATATTCTTTTTAATTCTTATTTCAGAATTTTTTAAATTTTGAGATACCTTAGAAGGTTTTTGTATCTTTCTCTCTGTGTCTTTTCTTTATTTCTTTGGGTACCAAAACATCTTTTTTTGTTTCCATATTTAAATTCCATATAATTACAGAAAACAAAATGTAATATCTTTATTGCTGATTCTATGTTTTTATTTATTCACCCATACTCAGAGATCAGCTATTTTCTTATATCATTACTATACTTTGCGTTTATGACAACCCTTATAATACACTTGAGATAATGTGTGTAAATGTCTCTGGGTACTATGTAAGCACCTTGACTTGATGGATTGTGTCCTAATTATATTCAGTCCCTAATCAATCATCACAGTCTCTGACACAGAGTAGAACTTCAATATAATATAATTAGATAATGAATGTTTATATCCATAGAGCGAGTGATTGTGATATTTAGTGAAGATTTTTACTATTTTGCTAATATTTATTAATATTTTCTACAAACAATTACTAGGGAAACGTAAGCATTATTATGACTAATAATAGAGTTATCATAAGGAGATTGACTTATAATAAATTTTCATTCTAATTTTCTGTAACTATCAAAAGAATACCAAAATTTCAAACTATATCTACGCTTTCAAATATATTGAATATTCAGTTTCTTTTTTTCCTCAGATGAAACCTGGTGAGAATACGAAATTCATCTTAAACAAAATGCTGGGGATCAACAGACAATATAGATACCAAAATAAGAGGCTATGTTTAGTTAGTTTTTATAATTTTCTAGTCCTGCGGTCCCCAAGCCCAGAGCTACAGACCACACTGGTCCACGCACACCAGGAACCCAGCTGCACAGCAGGAGGCGCAGTGGGCAAGTCCAGAAACCCCGCCTGCATCCACAGCCACTCCCCATCGCTCGCATCACTGCTCCAACCCCAGCCCCTGTCAGATCAGCAGCGTTATCAGACCCTCACAGGAGCGCGAACCCCACTGCAAACTTCACAGGTGTGAGATCCATGTTGTGTGCTCCCTATGTTGTGAGAATCCAACGCCTGATGATCCAAGGTGGAGCTGAGGTGGCCAGTCCAGTCCCTTCCCCTTCCAGCTGTCCGTGGAAAAACTATCTTCCATGACACCGGTTCTTGGTGACAAAAAGGTTGGGCACCGCTGTCTAGTGCCAGTTAACCATTCATTGTGCTGATACTTTATACACAATTCTAATTTAATCCTCAAAACAATTGTGAATAATAGTTACTGTAGCCAATTCACAGATGAGGATGCATACACATAAAGCCATATATTTAGAAGTAACAAAATGTAACCTGTTATTCTTTCATGCCTCTATATTCTTTCTGTTTTACCATTAAATATTCCATCATGGATACAGCATCTGACATTTTGCTGGCTAACTTAGTTTAAACTCAGTTTTCAAATGATATAGAAATATAAAAATTTAAGTTTCTTGAAGTGTGTATTCTAGAACGTTAGGATTTGTAAAATTTCCAGAAAGTTATCCTAGATATTTCATTTTGATAATTTCAAAGATGTATGATATTGACCACATACTGGCCAAATGGCTGAATGTTGATTTTTGCCAGCTGTATTTATTAAGAATCCATGAGTAAGTTTTCTTGTTATCCATAATTGCAAATATCAAGCAAGATATTTACATATTAAGAAAAAATTATATCAGATTATTTGTCACAGTATGCCATATTAAAGCAGCAGTTTGAGTAATGTTTAAAATTACATTTAGAAACTATGTGGAACTCTTTGGAACCTGACTGAGAAACAGCCATTAGTAAAGATTAGCTTATTTTCAGAAATGAAAAGAAAAAGACATTGTTATCTTTTCCTATTTTTCTCTTAAAAAAGGGAATGTTATACTAATTCAGGTTTTTTTTTTTGCTTCTCTGTGTTAAGCTTTATTTTTCATAATTATATCCTCCTAGACATGAAACGCAGTGACAGTAGATATCACATCAAAACATTTTACTTTTCATCCAGAATACCACAAGAAAATCTGCAAGGAAGGAAATAATCTTTGACATATTTGTCAAGTCAAAATTGTAGGTAATTATTTTAAAGTAGATCTTCTTTTCTTTATTTTAAAATCGAATGAAGAAAAGTGGCCATAATTATTCCATAATGTAAATGTAAAAATAGTACAGTCCGTAATTCCTGGAGTCAACAGTTATTTTTTCAGTGTGATGCAGCAGGAAACAAACAAATAAAATATTTAGGTAAAAAAATGTAACTTAATACAAGAGGCTAAGTGCAATTCAAGTTATCATATAGAACTTTCAAATAATGAACACTAATTTGAAAATTGTACTATTTAGTATTCTGTCATAAATATTAAAATTTGATAAAGTTTGACATATAAAAGGCATATCTAATATATTTAGGGATTTACATATTTCTCAACCTAATAAAAAGTAAAATTATACATGAAGTAACATAAACACAATCAACATCATTATAACACCACATGACAACATAGTTTCCACCATATTCCTACCCAGTGACTATTCCAAGAGAACAAAATTTCCCTCTTATAAAATAGGGTATTTTTTCTTCATATGTTTCATACTCACAAGAAAAAGTATGTTTTAAGTATTTTGAAAGGTATTAGACAAATATCTTAGAATATTTGAAGCAATTTAAAGGAAGACATGACAAAAATGAGTCATTAACAAATTTTAAAGAAAAATAGGTCTGAAAAGAAGTGCTAGAAATAATAACTATACTGGTAAATTTTGCTTTAACTTTCTGAAAACAGAATAGAATTTCCCTTAAGCATGAATAATGGCCCTACAATTTTATGTATCTTTGTACTCTTTTAAATAAGGTAATAACACCAATCAGACTTAATTTCAATTTACCTTTAGATATATTTATTAATAGAAACAAAGTGATTACAAAGTATCTTTTCCAGCCCAAATGGCTATGTATTAAAGTCATCTGATGTATGTTGTAAGGATGAACAATGAGATAATTGCATGTATATGTTAAAATATACGTATGTACAAATAATATATATTAAACTAGAGGTGAAATGAGATAGGTGACTTTCTGAATTTAGTTCCATCAAGAAGAATAATAATCCTATTGGGAATAATAATAGCTAACATTTCTTTTGGGCTTAGTATGTAGCAGATACTGTTGTTAACACTTAATGCATATTAACACATTTAATCCTCACAGGAACTCTATGAGTTAGTACTATTTTTACTAACTCAGATTTACTGATGAGAGTGTTGAGGCACAGAGGTTAAATTGCCCAAACTTACCCAGCTAATGGTGGAAGAATTGAGACTTACACACAGGAATGTGGCTCTATATAGTCTACGAACTTCCCACTACACTCGAAGGTGCTCTGTAAACCAGACATGTCTCGAATCTTTGTGAATCATTCATAAACTTTTCTTTCTCAGTAATTCAGGAGGCCTCAGATTAGTGTGTGTCTTTTATTATAGTCCAGTACCAAATAAAACAATTTATTATTCTCCGTTGCTTTTCTGTAGTTTTAAATTGGGAAACGATTATATAATATTCTTATCAAAACTAACAAATAATTGAATAAAACCTTATTTTATTTACATAAAAATTATTAAACTCATATTATACCATATATAATATGTTTATCAATATTCATAATGCCAGTAAAACAAAATTAGGAAGTTCTAGCTCTTGTCCTGAAGGTGTTCTCATCCAGTGTATGTTGTTCAATCATCTTAGAATGTATTCCCCACATTTTTATTCCTGGTTCTCAGGCCATATACTAAAATTCTACCCATCTATGATGACACCTTTCTTTAATTCTCCAAGCATCAGTAATTCTTTTACTTAATAATTCAAGTATTATTTGCATATATCATTTGCACATTTTTTAAAAAAGTTTCTGCAATAAATAAATGAATTTATATAGCATAGAAGTATATGAAATTTTTTTAAAAAAAGCTTTTTCTGCCTCTTTTATCATAATTCTCTAAAAGTAAGTACTATTCAGAATTTAGTACATAGTTTCACAAAAAATGAACCAACGACAAAATGTAGTCAAACTTTTAATGTACGCACAAACAAATCTGTCTTAGCATGGGTCACAGGCATGAAATTTATTGGCTTACTAATAAAATATGAGATAAAAATGAGATTAACTAAAATAAAGAATTATCTTTAAGCCTCTAGGAGAGGGCTTTACAGTTAGTTTGGTGTGTATACATTTCGTCAAATAAGTGCATAAATTTACAGTCTCATTAACCACGTATATACACAGACACACCCACATACACACTTTGACTGCTTTAAAAGCAAATGAACTGGTTATAATGGTCATCCCTGTTTACTACACACAAGGTAATCTGAATTAAGTTTGTTAATCGATTCATCTTGACTTTCCTATTTTGGGAAATGGTGATAATAGCATTTATGTAATAAGACCTTGAATAATGGCCATTTTTTTCTTGCAAGATATAAAGACTTTATGATGGTTAATTTTACATGTTAACTTGATTGGGCCATGGGATACCTAAATATCTTATTAAATATTTTTCCTGGTGTTTCCACAAAGATGTTCCTGGAATAGATTAGCATTTGAATAGGTAGACTGAGGAAAGCAGATGGACCTCTCCAATGTGGATGGGCTGCATCCCATCCATTGAGAGACTGAATAGAACAAAAAGGTGGGAGAAGTTCGGATTGATGGATTCACACTCTTTTGGGCTGAATGCTTGAGCTTATAGATGGATATTCTCCTGCCCTATGAGCTCCTGGTTCTCAGGCCTTCAAAACTGAATTAGAATTTATACCATCCTCTCCCCAGTTCTCCCACCTTCAAAGTACACCACCTGCCTTCCTGAGTCTCTGACTTGTGGACAGCAAATTGTGGAACTTTTCAGGCTTCATAACTGTATGAGCTAATGGCTTATAATAAATCTCTATATCTACATCCTATTGGATTTGTTTCTCTGAAGAACACTAATACAGAACTCTATAAACTGAATATTACACAAACACATTTTCTAATATGCTACTGCATATTAAAAATAAATGGTTGGACCTATGTTATCTATAAAGAAATAATAAATGTATAATTATGTGTAAACATAATTTAATGTTATAATTATCATAGTAAGTAATACATACAAATATATCTATCTATTGCTGGAGGGCTCATTTGTAAGATACAAGGTGAAAATTACACAATGCTTTTCTTTTCTAGAATACAGTACAAGAAATGTTAATTCTGGAAGATTTTTAAACAAAATGCTACCATGCATTGATGGAAATGGTATGATAGGCACATCATCAATAAAGCAAATCTATGCAATTACTGTTCTTGGACTGGTAATTGATTCAAAGCCATTTTCTCTCATAGTGCTTGATGTAGTCAAGGATTGGTTGTGTGTTTTAGTGCTGACTGGATTTTGTACTGCATTATGAGACCTCTGAATAGGTGAAGTGCTTCAAAGATTGTACTCTTGACCTCATTTAGGACATGATTTCATCTTGTGATTACTAGCAATTTTGTGAAACACTTAGTAATTAATACCATTGAACATTAATTAAAACATTTGTCCATTTTGTTAATCTTTATTTAATGTAGTTTCACCAGTGTATTTCCATAGTGAAAGGGATACATAGATAGAAAATATTTGACAGTATTTGAATTTAAGTTTCATCACAATGGTAGCTAACTCAAAATGGAGATTATAAACCACAGTTTATTTTTCTTTAAGTTATATTTAGTTCCTATAAAAGTTATCTCCAGGAAGATATTTGTGAGCTGCATTTATTATTCAAAACTCAACTGAACTGACATATAAAAATTTGATATTTTTTTCTCTACGGTTAATGAATATTTACAAAGTTAATCAAGAACTGATATAATAATTCAGGAAAAATATGGCATACATTTAATTTTTTGCTTTGAATAATCAAGATTTTTGCTAACATTCCTCAAATTTAAAAAAGTAATCACTGGAATATTTATTTCTCACAGCAGAACATCAGAAACTTTAAAACTAAGAAAACTGATTGAGGAAATTCTGCAAGTATGTGACCATTGTCAATCAACATTAAGTAAAAGAAAGCATTTTCTGCAATAGAGAATATTTGGCATCTTCTAATACAATTTCTATTCAACAAGGCCATATGCAGCATTTATCCTGGTTCAGACAATGTGCTAGACATCAGAAACACAAAAATTACTTAGACACTGCTCTTGCCCTCAAGTAACAAATCACTCAGTAGATAGAATGAAATAGTCAGAAAACAAGCTGAAAAACTATGAAAACTAACTTAATGGATCAAGACGAAAAAGAAGAAATTATTACCTCGAGTTCAGAGAAAGTTTGAGCTTATTTCTAACTAAGAGTCGAGAATTCTAGCATCTCTTGTATTCTCCTGGATAGAGCTAGAGCCCATTCTATTAAGTGAAGTATCACAAGAATGGAAAAACAAGCACCACATGTACTCACCATCAAATTGGTATTAACTGATCAACACTTAAGTGCACGTATAGGAATAACATTCATCAGGTGTCGGGCAGGTGGGGGGGAGGAGAGGATGGGTATATACACACTTAATGGGTGCGGTGCACACGGTCTGGGGGATGGACATGCTTGAAGCTCTGACTTGGGTGGGACAAAGGCAATATTTGTAACCTAAACATTTGTACCCCTGTAATGTTCTGAGATAAAAAAAAAAAAAGAAAGAAAAAATTCCTTTTATGAAGTAGTCCATATTTTAAAAGATTTGGAAGTTTTACCCACATCAAAAATTTCAAGCACTTAATATTAGTAATATTTTGGTTTCAAAGCCTAGCTATGTTTCTAATAGATCATCATCAATGATACCAGTCAATAAGAGGAATGCTCAGGGCATTTCTTTCCTGTTCTACATTTTAAATACATTATGCTAGTTATTTATTTTATATTTCACAATATATCATGTTTCTTAGAACACATATTGTTGTTGTGTTAAAAGACAGAAAACTAGCTTGAGAGGTAAGGAAGAGCATGATAATGACCAACAATGAAAACCAGATTTTCTGTGAGTAATAACACTTTGAACTCCAATCTTAATTTATTGAAGAAAAAACTATAAAAGCTAGTTTTTAAAAATTATATGAAGGATTTGCTGTTTTTATGTCCCTAGCTTCACCCTTCTTTTTTTCCTTATTACAAATCTTAGGCTACAATTATCACCATGCATACTTTAGAAAATAAAGAAAAAAATTCTATCCGGCGAAATTACCCTTAATCATACAATTATAGCTGACTTTTTGTTAAAAAGTAAAATATTTCCAAATATTTTATTTTTATGCATATTATCTGTAGTAGGAAGTAAAATAAATGCTAGGTAAATGATTCCCCCCATCTCTTTCTCTGTCTCTCTTTCAATCTCTCTCTCACTCTCATTGTAATTGCTTCTTTCTTTAACAATGCTTCAAGAAATATATCTTATTCCCTTTAAGATGAAAAAATTCTGCCTCTACATTTGAGTCACCCATAATAGACATAAATGGAATGTCAATGTCTTTGCGCTGCTAAATCTTGGAGATTGTGAGAAGCATTAATACACTTTGGGATTTAGAAAGAAAAGCCCTCCAGTTTATAGTGGAGAACTTAGGAAAGCTGAGTTTTTTCTGCATAAAAGATTGAAGGATTTTTTGTTTTACAGATTGTCAGTCAAAGAGAAGGGATGGGGGTAGCCCCAAAGATGGCAAAAGCCAGTGCTTCAAGTGGGTGAATGTTAGGGAGATAGACTCAGTGTCAGGAGTCAGTGCCCAAGTGCCTTTGAAAAGTGGGGAAGAATAATAATTAGTCTTAAGCTTTATGTTGAGCCGTGTTGAGGAGTAGCATCTCCCCACTGTGCCAGGTTTTTCATAGAATACAGATTACACAAACTTACTTACTTGGTTCTTTGGGGTAATGAAGGGATGAGAGAGAGGAAACCTGGTTCAAGACCTGGCTGCACATGGCAGTGAGAGAAATGGAGAGAAATAGAGGAGTTAGCAAGAGCAGCAGCAATCAAGTGAGAAGCAAGCACCTTCCCATTTCTCCAGACATGTTAGAAAGAGTGTTTATTTCTTATTAAAGCACATGAGAAGATGAGTAGTTATGGTTTATTTTAATCAAATCTTAAAGTCCCGTATGATCCTTGAAAGCTAGTCTTTTCGAGAAGATTTCAACACATACACTCAGACATACACACAACACAAACACAAATTCTACGTATTTGCCGTTAGACTGGGGTCTTCCTTTGCTGTTTCCTAACCTACTTCTTTATTTATCAGGGTACTATAAATGCTTCTCATATTCATTAAGTACAGTCCAGCATCATGATTTTTTTTTTGAAAAAGTAACAAAAGTTTTATTAAGAGAAATTTAGACAAAGAATATAAAATAATCACAACAGAAGTTGTAATGGCCTTCTACATGGAATATCATCATTAGTTTTGCAGCTTAAATGATAGTATTTTTTTTTTATTTCAGCATAATATGATGGTACAGATGTTTAGGTTACGTGTGTTGCCCTTGCCCCCCCTGCCCCCCTCAGTCCAGGTTTCAAATATGTCCATCCCATTGCGTGGTGCACATTGCACTCTTTGTGTACACATATACCCGTCCCCTCC
>CAUYSK010039936.1:0-44203 GCA_963575035.1 Avahi laniger | reverse complement strand
ATAGCACGGGAGGCCAGACGTCTGAAATCAAGGTGTCAGTAGAGCCATGCTCCCTCCAAAGAACCTAGGGGAGAATTCATCCCTGCCTCTTCCAGTTTATGGTGGCTCTTTGACTTGTGGCAGCATAACTCCAATCTCTGCTCTCTTGTTGCGTGGCCTTCTTCTCTGGGTCTCTCTGTGCTCTCTCCTCTATTATAAGGACACCAGTCATTGGATTTAGAGCCCACCCTAAATTCAGGATGATTTCATGTTGAGATCATTGACTCATTACATTTGTGATGATCCTATTTCCAAATAAGATCACATTCTGAGGTTCTGGGTGAACACAGAGTTTGGGAGAGCCCTGTTTGTCCCACTGCAGTTAGTAAACTGTAGACAAGTACATTTCTAAAAAGCAGCCCTTAATCTCCCGCTGGCCTCTACCCTGCATCCGGGTAATTGACTACCCGTGTTCCACCACTCCCTTTATTTGCTGGTGAATATCTGCTGCTGTATCTTTGTCTCTATTGCTGCCTAGCTCATAAGAAAGCCCAGAGGAGGCCACCCACAGAGAATGTGGAAGTCGAACTCAGTCTTAATAGAAGATTAATTAAAGTCCAACGAGTTGAGGGAAGGGAGAAGGCATTTGAGTTGGAGTTTTAAATCTTCCTTTTAATCTTCAGTCACAGTGATAACCAAAATGTCTCTTCTGCCTGTGAGAGCCAGAAACCCAATTCAAGCAGGCTTTTACACAAACGGACTGATTTATTGGCCATTGTAATGGAAAAGCCCAAGTTTAAGCCCAGAGATGGCTGGATGTTGCTTCTCTAAGTGTGTTTTCGGAAATCTAGCTTTCTCCTCCTCTTGACTTGGGCTTCCTCTGTTTTGAAATAATTCCCTGAGATATGGCCACCAGCAGCTCCAGAATTGTATCTTCTCGTGTTAGTAAATCCAGCAGATGTCACATGCCTCTTTCCCAGTAGTCACAGCAGAAATGTGTGAGCCAATGCTAAAGGGCTATGACCGTCCCATGTTCACCTCTGGACAATCACTCTGGCGGGGGCTGCCGTGCTCTCCCAGTCCAGGCCTGAGTCACCTGCCCGCCTTGGAGCCATGGGTGGGGTCAGGCCCCAA
Source organism: Avahi laniger (assembly GCA_963575035.1). Taxonomy (NCBI): domain Eukaryota; kingdom Metazoa; phylum Chordata; class Mammalia; order Primates; family Indriidae; genus Avahi; species Avahi laniger. The sequence continues at coordinate 43,090 of CAUYSK010039936.1, read as the reverse complement.
ATCCTGTGACCTAAGAGTGAGGGAGGAGTTGTTCCTTCCAGGAAAGCCATGGTGACGTTAGAGCGGAAGGAGGAGTAAATGTGGGCAAGCAAAAATAACAGACGTCCCCTTCACTTACTCTGATGACTTTTCTGACCAGTTGAGACACTATCAGGAGAGTTGCTAGCCAGTTGTTAGAGCTGTATTTGTTCCCAGATAATCCACAGAAATACAAAATGTCTACTTTAGCACCACAGATACCCCAATATAGTTTATTTACCCGTAGTATCTTAGACTGTGTTTTCAGGCAACCAGACAAAAGGTATATATTAATCTGCTATGGCTGCTATAACAAGATACCACAAATGCGGTGGCATAAAGAACAGTAAATTATTTTCTTATAGTTCTGGAGGCTGGAAGCCTGAGATCGAGGTGCTGGCCAATTTGGTGTCTGGTGGGGGCCCTCCTTCTGACTTGCAGAGGGCTGCCTTCTCACCGTGTCCTCAGACGGCCTTTCCTCTGTGATCCTGAAGAGAGCAAGAAAGAGAGATTTTTGGTGTCTCTTCCTTTTCTTATAAAGATACCAGTTACAATGAATTAGGGCTCCACCTTTTTTTTGTAACTGCATTTAACCTCGATTACCTCCTGAATGCCCTATCTACAAATACAGTCACCTTGGGGAGTGGGGCTTCAACATATTAATTTTGGGGGTACACAATTCAGTCCATAACAAAGGGACAAACTTATTTTTATTCCATTTACCTCTTACTTAATGTTTTCCAAAGACATGAAGCAATACATTTTGACACTGATTAACTCTGGCATGTGGTGCCACTTCAAATATTTTTTCAAGTGCAAGATTTAAAATATTTTCCAGTTTTCAATCCATAATATCTCAGAGGTCATATCCTGATCCTGAGCACAGCCAGAATCCTATTAGTCTTCCCCTATCAATTAACCCTACAATTTTTTCCATTTAATTGCCATGTGTTTTTCCTTAGGTCAGCAGGCCAGCAACTAGACTGCTGCCCAAAAAGAATATTTTCAGACATGAATGACATACACACACGCACACATATATTTTATGACATGCTACATAATTATATCCTAAACATACACTAATGTTATAGCTAAGCATGATTTATGGATACAATCTCTAAGTATCATGATGCTTTATTATTTGAATTCCTTCTCCCCCAAGCCAACACCAATATATAGAAAAGACCAACTAAAAACATGTGATACCTATTAAGTGTAACATGAAATATGACCCTTAAAAGCAAATTGGTTACTAATTCCTGGAGCTGAGTTTGTTTAAATCCAATTTAAACCAAGTTACCTATTGTAAGGAAACATTTAGAAATCAAACGCTAGAAAACAAAAGCAAAATTCAACTCTGACTGTAGGTTCCCTAATAAAATCCATTCTGACTTGTTTCATTTGCTTCCAGTGCCATGCCAGGTTCTCCCAGCATCTGTGATACAATCCTTACTGGAGTTTCTCAGACACTCATTACCCTAGATTGGTAAGGGGCCCTCTGTTTTTGCCAATTTGACTTCCAAGTCACACATGAGAATTCATTTGCCAATTATTGAACTATCCCTTTGTTCCTACTGTGCAATTAAAAAAGAATTTATAAGTAAAAAAAATAATATAGAAGTCACCTCTAAAAAGTTTACATTTAGGAAAAAAACAGTGTCTGCTTAACGCATTAGTTCCTTTTGACAAGCCTTAGTTTTAGATGATTTGGGTAGAATTCGGTGTGTCATTCTTGGCATTACTTTCTCACTGGAACCTTGACAACATTAACACCTCCATCTTTGAAAAGACTAAAACTGGAGTTACCACAAATCTTGGATTAAATGCTTTTTATTATTTACATACAGAAGGTATCCTTGCCTCACAGCCCTCCTTTTGAAAAAAGGCACAAAAGCAGAGTGGGAGTGCATGAAAGTTTAATCCCTAAACATTGTGTGCACACACTTACATGAAGCAGGGAAGTGCGCATTGACATGGTGGTCCAACTTAAAGCAGGTACAATTAAAAGCTATTTGGCATTAATTAGGCCACTTTGTAATAACCCTGGGTGCACATTTATATTTAGCCCTACAGAACACAACATAGAGTAACCATCAGCTCTGAGGTTGGATTTATATATTACCGACGTTAGTGGTATTAGCAAAGGAAAATGCACTGAGGAGTAATTATTATATCCCAGCTTTATGAAGACTTCTTTTGAAAAAATTTTTTTCTAAACTGAAAATGAAGAGGATAACATCTTGAATGTAATACTTGACAGCTTCTATTATGGTTTCTGTCACCTTTAAGTATATTTCCTAACTGTGCATACTACAGAAAAGGGCAAGGAATTAATCAGGTTGCCAAAAGAGTTAGGTTACACAGCATGCAGAAAGTACTTCAGCTACATTATTTGTACAATTTCTGTAGGGAGTTGTGCAATAGAGGCCTTAAATTTAATATGTCTGGCCCCTTTCCACCTGGACTTAGTTCAAACCCATTGCCTGCAGCTTGCTGAATCCAGAGTGGGAAATCAGTCATTATATTAGGAACGGATGGCAAATGATTCCAATTCACATTTTTCAGCTGGTATGTTTTTTAACCTGGAGCAACACCAAATTGGAAAATTCTGCAATTCTGCAAGCTGGGCATTAGATCTATATTGCAGTATAAATACATTTGTAGTTTGGGGAAGTTGACAAGATGATTTTTCTTTAGAATTTCTCTAGTTGATATGCCACTGACAGAAATTTCAAGGTCTACCACATCATCACCTTCCTGCTGGTCCTTTTTCTTTCCCACTGGGGGTGGGAGAATGGTGTCAGTGCAAGAAACTGCAATGATATATGGCAACATTGCCCTGACTCCTTCATGCTTATGGACACAATACGTAGATTGAAAGGCCATATTCAGTAAAGATGAAAGTCTCTGGGAGATTGTTTTAAAAAAAAAAAAAAAGAAAAATAATGCTATAGAAAAAATGGGCAAAGGAAATGAAGAAGCAAATAATAGAAAAAGATATGGCAACGACTTCTCAACCACAAGAAAATATGGTTAGTAGAAAGGAAATTTAAAAAGATATAAATGAGATCTGGTTTTCTATCCATCATGTTGAAAACTAATACACAATGCTGGTGAGGATGTGGGGCTACCTACTTTACTGATTGAACAATGAATTGCTACTTTTATGAAGGAAAACTATCAATATAAATTAAAATTTAAAATGCTCATACCCTTTGACCTAAAAATACCAATTTTGAGAATGTATGACATAAGTATGGAAAATAAAAAGTATAAATATGTTTAATGCAGCATTATTTGAACTGGCAAAAATCATTAAAACAACCCAGAAGGCCATCAGTAGGGAAATGCTTGGTTAAGCTATGGTGCAGTGACAGGTATGCAACAATTTTAAAATGGGCTCTATAAGTAGCCATCTAGAGGTGATTTTATAATGTATTGATTAATGAAAAAGTGGCAAATTATAGACTGTCATGTGGACTGTAGCCATCTTTAAAAATGAAATAAAATAAATTCTAGATATGTGAGCATGAATGCACATTTGTGTATATATATTTTATGGAGCAAGGTATGAAAGGGCATACAACAAAGTAGGATTAGAGGAAAGAAAATGAAGGATATTAACATTTTACTTCTACAATTCTACAATATTGGACTTGTTAAAATAAGCATTATTTTTTGTGATTAAAAATGTAATAAAATTAAAAGGGGGGAAAGGGCATTTAATTTTGGAGCTATAATTTACCAATATGTATCAGTTAAGGTTCTCCAAAGAAACAGAACCAATAGAATGTGAGGATTTGTGTGTGTGTGTGTGTGTGTGTGTGTGTAAAGATGTTTGTATATAACTATTCATATTTGTATAAAACACATAAAATACATACATATAAGTATTAACATATAAATATATTAATAAATAGATACATAAATAAATAGCAATATATAGATAAATAGCAAACTTTTTAAGGAATTTGGTTATGGGGGCTGATAAGTCCAAAATATGCAAGGTAGGCTGGAAAGTCAAGATGAAGGCTTGAGACAGACTGCCTTCTTTTCTGAGAAACCTCAGTTTTTGCTCTCAAAGGCATTGCAATTGTTTATACGAGGCCCACCCAATATATCGAGGGTAATTTCCTTTATGTAAAGTCAACTGATTGTAGATGTTAACCACATCTATAAAATATCTTCAAAGCATCACCCAGATTAGTGCTTGAAGAAATAACTGGGCACTATAGTCTAGCCTAATTGACACATAAAACTCGCCATCACAGTCTGCTTCTTGTCAAGTTGGCGGCCATCCTCTTAAGCCATACTAAATCTCCAGATAAAGACAATAACAAAGTCATACTTCCACCTAATATGATACAACTATCTGGTGTACAGCCAAAAATATTCTCTTTCCCCAGAAGGGATGCAAAGTTCTTGGGTGATGTTCACTCTTCTTTTTGATCTCCTGTACCTTAAATATTATGATGTAAAGATAGCTATTATATAACATATCTTATGTTATAGGATTATGACAAGGGATAAGAGAGGGAAGAAAAGAAAGCTATGTGCTATACACACAGAAAAAATTCATAACAAAATAAGGAAATAAGACAGAAATACTCACAACATTTATAAATTTCATTTGTGCAACTGGTACCATGGTTTTAGCTGGTATTTATAACCACCTTCTTCCACTACCCATGTTATATGCCCTTTGCCAGGTGTAATGGCCCAAACTTTTGTTCCCAAAACATCTGGGTCATTAATAGTCCTGACTGAATTGGGATGTTGCAGTTTTCCATTGATTTTAATGACAAGGTGTGGTAGTACTAAGAGATACCCTAGAGAGCTCCTGTGCTCCAGACATACTCTTCCTTACCTCCATTGTGTAGTAGCAGACCAATTTTCCCTTGATAATCATAATCAATCACCTCAGCCAGTATACTACTAACAGGCGTATCTCTTTGTCTATTGATTCAGAGGCACAAGGAACCCAAAGTGGCCAATGGTAGCCTTAATTTCCAGTTCAATGGTTCAAATCATTGCTCTGTCTCCTAGTGGAAGCATTCCTCACTTTGGAACTAAGACCTCTAAGGCCAATGCCATGGCTCATGCCTGTAATCCTAGTACATTGGGAGTCTGAAGAAGGAGAATTGCCTGAGGCCAGGAATTTGAAACCAGCCTGAGAAAGAACGAGACCCTGTCTCTACAAAAAATAGAAAAATTAGCTGGGTGTGGTGGTACACACCTGCAGTCCCAGCTACTTGGGAGGCTGAGGCAGGAGGATTGCTTGAGAGCAGGCTGGAAATTTCAGGCTGCAGTAAGCTATGATGACACCATTGCACTCTAGCCAGGTGACAGAGACTCTGTCAAAACAACAACAACAACAAAAAAAACCCAAACCCTCTAAGGCCAGCGAAGTATAAAGTCATGGAGACAGTAAACAAAATTTTCTTAGTGTATCACTAAGGGGTAATGGTTAGGTGGTGTCACTCCTATTTCCATTTCTTGATTTGTGGACCTATAAATACTGGCTATGGGAGAAATAGCACCATATGTTGGATACTGATTTAGAGAATTTATAGCCTCCTGAAAAGCAATGGCCCAGCCGTGCAAGGTATTTCCACCTAGCTGACATTTGTAATTGAGTCTTTAAAAGGCTACTACCCCATTTTATCAAGCCAGCTGCTTCAAGATGATGAGAAACATGGTAAGATCAGTGAATTCCATGAGCATGGGCCTGTCACTGTACCTCATTTGCTGTGAAGTAAGTTCCTTGATTAGAAGCAATGTTGTGAAATCCCATGATGGTGGATAAGTCATTCTATAAGTCCACAGATAGTAATTTTGGCAGAAGCATTGCATACAAGGAAGGAAAATCTGTATCCAGAGTGTCTATTCGAATAAGATGGAAGTGGTCCAATGTAATCAACCTGCTCCTAGCTAGCTAGCTAGCTGGTCATCCCAGGGAATGTTGCCATACTGGGGACTCAGTATTGGTCTCTGTTACTGGCAAAATTGAGCACTCAGCAGTGGCTGTAGTCAGATTGGTCTTGGAGAGTGGGAGCGCGTGTTGCTGAGCCCATTCTTGCTACCATGGCCACTTTGTTCATGAGCCCACTGAGCAATGGCAGGAGTGTCTGGGAACAAAGAGGCTGACTATTATTCACAGTGAGTCATCTTATCCACTTGATTATTAAAAGCCTCCTCTGCTGAGTTCACTTCTTGGTGGGCATTCACATGGGATACAAATATCTTCACATTTTTTGCCCATTCAGAGAGGTCAATGCATATATCTCTTCTGTGGGCCTCTTTGTCACCAATTTTCCAATTATGTTTCTTCCAAGTTCCTGACCATCTAGATTAACTATTAGCTACAGTCTATGAATTGTTATAACTTGTACGTCTTCCATTTTTCCTTCCAAGCAAATGAACAAGATGCACTTCTTGAAGTTCTGCCCATGCTGGAGAACTCCCTTCAGCACTGTCATTCAGGGATGTCCTAGAAAGGAACTGTCGTGCTGTAGCTGTCCAATTTCAGGTGGTGCCTGCATATTTTACAGGACCATCTATAAACCAGACCAGAGTTTTCCCTTCCACAATCAGTGATTTTAGGGAAATGCCCCTAAGACCATTGGTATGGGTCTAGAAAGAATATACTGCTGCAGGATATGAAGACCATGGGCATTTGAGCCTCTTCTTCATGAAACTTATAGCTTGGTGGATCAGATAACATCTAGTTCATGCAGAGTAGTTCAAGTTATGTGGTAACTTGGTGTCCCATGGTCAAGCATTCAGTATCTACTAAAGCACAGTAGCAGGCAAAAGCTGCTAATCAAAAGGAGAGTTGTTATCTGCAGAAGATAACAGGGCTTTGCTTCAAAATACTAAGGGCCTGCACTGTGATTCACCTATAGCTGCCTGCCAAAAGTTCCAGATATCGTTTCTGTCTGTCATTGACACTTCCAGCACTACTGGATCTACTGGATCACATGGCCCAAATGGCAGAGCAGCTTGCACAGCAGCTTGGACCTGTTGCGGAACCTTCTCTTATTCTGGGCCCTTCTCAAAACTAGCAGGTTTTGCATCACTGGTAAATGAGCCAGAATAACACACCCAGATGAAGAATATGTTGCTTCTAAAATCCAAAAAGGCCCAGTAGGCATTGTGCTAATTTGGAAGTTGTAAGAGGGGTCAGATGCAACAATTTATCCTTCACCTTAGAAGGGATATCTTCACATGCCCCACAATACTGGACCTCTAGAAATTTCACTGAGGTAGAAGATCTCTGAATTTTTGTGAGACTTATTTTTCACCCTATGATATGGAAATTTCTTACCAATAAGTCTAAAGTAAGAAGTCTCTACTTCTTGCTCACTGGGTCCAGTCAGCATAATGCCATCAGTGTAATAGACCAGACTGATAACTTGTGGAAGCGAAGAGCAATCAAGATCCCTGCAAACTAAATTGTAACGTAAGGCTAGAAAGCTTATATGCCCCTGAGGTGGGACACTGCAGATAAACCACTAGTTTTGCCAGAAAAAAAAAAAAATACCTGCCTCTGGTGTTCTCTACTAATAGGTAGGCAGGAAAAGGCATTTGCCAGATCAATAATTGCATACCAGATACAAGGCATGTGTTAATTTGCTCAAGCAATGAACCACATCTAGTAGAGAAGCTGCAATTAGAGTCACCATCTGGTTAAATTTAGGATAATCCACTATCTTTCTCCATAATCGGTTTTTGACCCAAGCCAAATAGGCAAATTTAATGGGGATGAGATGGGAATCACCACCCATGCATTCACAAGTCATTGATGGTGCCACTAATCTCTGCAATCCCTCTGGGAATGCAGTGTTGTTTTTGGTTTACTATTTTCCTAGATTAGAGACAGTTCTAGTGGTTTGCACTTGGCCTTTTCCACATAATAACACTCAACCCACAGGTCAGGGAGCCAATGTGGGGATTCTGTCAGTTACTAAGTCTGTTCAAATTATGTGTTCCAAAACTGGGGAAATAATCACACAATGAGTTCAAGGACCCACTGAACCCACTGTGAGATGGATCTAAACTATTAATAAGACTCCATTCAACACTGACCTCCATAACGCGCTACTCTGGCTGATGGACCACAGGAATATTTTGGATCTCCTGTAGTTAATATCAGTTTATAGCCAATGTCCAGTAAGTAATACCTGAAAAGTCTGATTATTTTCTTTTCCCCAGTGCACAGTCGCTCTGGTATATGGCTTAGGTCCCTTTGGGGAAGGTTGGGAGAAAGATTAACAGAATAAGCTTTTGGCAGTGTGGTGGGGTCCTCCCAAAAGGATACTCAGCCTCTTCATTCAAGGAGTCTGATCTGTAAACTTGCTCAAGTATAGGTATTGACAGTATAGGGGCTGTGATTCTCTTTTTTTGTGATTCAAATTAGACTTTTACTGACTTGACCTAGAACTCTTCCACTTACATAGATTAAGTAAGAATTTAGTGGCTTCCTACCTATTTCATTCTGGGAACACCATGATCAACTAGCCAATGTCATATGATTGTGCTTGCTGCTTTGACACTGCTGACCATTGTGATATCCATGCCTACCTTGCCTTTGGAAATTGAGTCTCACCACTTGGCTCCTGCCACCACAGGGATCCAATTATTCCCACTGTATTTAAGTTTCTCAACCCAGTAGTAGCAGTTCCTACTGTAACTTCTGACCTACAGAAAAGAGCAATCACAAAGCTCTTCAAGGATGCTGGGGTTCCCTGCACAAATTCACAGTCATGGTGAAAGATGTGTCCTCTGTACCCCTCTAGGGTCGGTGAACAGGTCTTCAATGATAAATGCACTCCAACATCCCAATATTCCCAAGCCTTTGAATCCTTTTCTCTATAATATACCACAGTGCTCCAGGCATTTCAACTGCACTTACTGGGGGCACATTTCGGCTCATGTTCAGCCAACCAACCAAATAGTTAGAATGCTTTCTAACCCCCTGAGCTGCAACATTAAACCCAGCATCTCTGCTTAGTGGGGCCCATATCAATAAATTTGGCCTGATCCAACTTCATGTTTCTTCTGCCAACATCCCACTCCATTAATATCCATTCCCACACATATTCCCCAGATTCCTGTCAGTATAAATAGAAAAAGCATGCAGTTCTTTAGGAGCACAGTGCAAGTCCTTATGGACCACACATTGTACCTCACCCTTTGTGGTCTGCTGGGACTTCAATCAAATTATAGTTCCAAAACCAAAAAGCAGTGGTAGGGATAAGTCTGAGGGAGAAACAAAAGAAAGCCAGAACCTTGCTTTTTATAAGTTTTTAATTAGAAGTTCCAATGGTGATATTTTGTCTATTTTTATTATCATATCACATCTTGGACTGACAGTGCCCTTTTTACCACTGGAAATAGTCATTAGTGTCTTCAAATATAGTTAGATTAGAAGATCAATTACAGGAACTCCAGAACATTTCAGAAACTTTACTCTTAAGATTCTGTTCCTCTAGAACCACTCTTAGTACGAAAATCTGTATCAATAAAGGTATCCAGGAAAAAAAAAACAATACTATATATAGATATAGATGTAGATAGGTATATACAGATATTAACCACATCTACAAAATACGTTCATAGCAACACCTAGATTAGTGTTTGATTAAATAATTGAATATTATAGCCTAGCCAGTTGACACATAAAACTAACCATCACAACAAGTGACAACCAGTAGCTCATATTAGAACATTGTGCTTGATTTTGGCTCACAGTGAACTTTCCTGAAATAGTCTAGACTGATCTAAAAACATCTCATCTTGGTCCAACTTGGACACTTCAGGGGGCAGGGGGTGGCCAACCTGATTATACATAAAACCTTAAAAAGTAAGAAATTAAAGAGTTAAGAGGTCACTCATGTTTTCCCATTTATTTGGTAGTTGGGGAGCTAAAGCATGTTTTGAATCCATTAAAGTATACCCATTGTTGGCCGGGCACGGTGGCTCACTCCTGTAATCCTAGCACTCTGGGAGGCTAAGGCAGGCAGATCTTTTGAGCTCAGGAGTTTGAGATCAGCCTGAGCAAGAGGGAGACCCCGTCTCTACCAAAAATAGAAAGAAATTAATTGGACAGCTATAAATATATATAGAAAAAATTAGCCGGGCATGGTGGCGCATTCCTGTAGTCCCAGCTACTCGGGAGGCTGAGGCAGTAGCATTGCTTAAGCCCAGGAGTTTGAGGTTGCTGTGAGCTAGGCTGATGCCACGGCACTCTAGCCCGGGCAACATATTAATAATCTGTCACAAAAAAAAAAAAAAAAAAAAAGGATACCCATTGTGGCCTTATACTCTAACCCTTCTTGGCCACTAAAACAGAGCTCAGGATGCTTGGATTCAACTTCTAGCTCGACCATCTACCTTGGACAGGTTACTTCATCTATGAACCTCATAGAAACATTCCAGGATTAAATTCTCATCTGTGCATTTTTATTACTCTAATTTATAATATTTTAATAATTTTAAAATAAACATCAAAATAATGACATGAAAGTATAGAGCTGCTATAGCATTTTGCTTTATTTCTGAAGAGCTTAAAGAGTTTACTTATTTTCATGCAACATGGTTTTGAAAACATGAATAGCAAGAAAGAATTTATACTGCCATTGGAAGAGGGTCAATGAGATTTCTCTGCAGCAGTGCTCTGCATTCTATAACAAATCAGAGGCATCCTAACCAGTTCTGTGTTCCCTTGAGTTGAGGTGGGTGACCATGACATTTGGTATAGAAATTATTGCCTTTGCTAAATGAAATGAAACTGTTTGACCTATTGGCTTCAGAGCTTGTATGCTAAATTTTGTTCCATGGAACATAGACAATAATCTTTTCCTGTTTCTTGTGGTAACTTAAGAAACAAATGTGTAAGTTGCCTGGAGTTAAGACTGATGTTGTGAAACAGAGGTTTTCTTGGTGCAAAGAAAGCTAACCCTTCAAGGCATTAAATGCTTGTCTCTAATGCTCCGAACGAACTGCTCTGGAATCATCAGAGCATTTTCTATAAATAATTCTGGAGGCTTTGGTAGAAAACAACTTTATATTCAAATGGAATATAATAGAATATTTTGAAATATAACCTCTTCACCCCTTATATTGAGTAAGTTGTTGTATCAAAACAAAAATAAAAACATGAGATTTGGCCATGAATTTAAGACCCATGGCACCATTTTTCACTGTGTAACATTGGACAGTTCACTGAGTTTCTCTAAGTGAATAATTATGTAAAATTGTCTCATATAACAACGGTAACAATAATGTCTACCTCTACGTATTATTGAGATAATCTCATAATGATGTACATGAGAGAGATTTGTAAATTTCATGATACTGAAAATATTAACAGTTCTCTGACAATCAAATGCTCTTACAAAGTCAGAACAGGTTACAAAAGAAGCAGATGCTATTTGAGAAAACAGAATTACAATAATACCTCCTTAAAATGAAATCAAAATTTCTCAGACATAGCAACATAAATCCACAAGTGTTTATCTCTAAAACAGTGAAATGGAGAAAGATTATCAGTGCTTTGTGCAGAGAATGTCTGGTTACAAGTTCAGAGTAGTGCTGAAACGTGGATTTCATGTATCTGTTTCTGCTTGGCAGAGATAGACTAGCCAGAAGATAAAGGACAGAGTGCTGGAAAGCATGGGGACAGGCTATCCTAACATGTGGACTGTCAGTAAACGTCAAGACTCACAACCGAAACCTCTCAGTACAGATAGCATCTGTTTCTCCAGCTGGTTCTCAGCCTGAAATTATAAGGAAAACAATGTGGTGGCAGAAAAGGACCAGTTTGGGAAAGATTATATTCCACTCCCGGAGCCATAGAATCAACAGGATGTTCCCGTGTGTGATCTTTATTCAAAGATGGTGGAATCCAGTTGAGTACATTTGTTCTGAAATTTCTTCGGCTTGGCCCAGACTACCCACCTAGCCCTTAGGGATAGGACAACTATAGAGAATAATTTTTAGTAGATAGTATCTCAAACATCCTGGTAACTGAGAATAAAAACCTTGATACCACTCTCAAATAGTTCTCAGGTATGTCCACCTCTGCTCGCCCCACCTAGCTTTCCACTGGACAACTGCCTCCTGATTGGCAGGCCTGCCACTTCGCTCATGGCATCCAAAATTATCCTGCTAAAGCTCGAATATGCATCCCTGCTTCAGACTGTCAATGGTTTCCCACTCTACCTAGAATCCAGGCTTCTTCTCATGGCAGCAGTGCCCTGTATTTCAACCTCTTCATTCCATTCCTTCAATCCAGCCATTCATCTGAAAGTAACCCTGCTCTGCAGATCCTGACCATCCTTGAACGTCCCAAGTTCTCCACTGCATCAGCACCTTCTCCAGACGCCCTCCGTCTCCACACAGCGCCTTTCCCCCAGGCTGCCACGGGCTGCTTTCTATTCATTCTCCAGGTCTCGGATTAAAATGGATCCCTCAGGGAACTGATAACCCCCACACTTGTATGGACCCTCTGATATTTTCTACTGCAGCCGTGAGTTCCACGCCTTCTTAGTAATTTTCACAGTGAGTTTAATGATATATTTAGCTGGGCTTTCATGTCTATTTTGTTCACTATTTTATACCCAATGCACAGCATAGTGACTGAAATAAATAGCTGTTGAATAAAAAAGTGATTAAATCCTAAGCATATTACTAGAATAATTACACATTCATCTACAATAGTAACAACAATTCTTCACATTGTAAGAATAATAATAAACAGTGTTGAATTTATTTATAATTTTATCTCCTTCGCTAGACAAGCACCTTGAAACTGTGGACTGTGTTTTGTTCTTCTTTAAGTATCTAACATTTGGCAGAGTTAACAAATGTTTATACAATGGTTTTCACCCTAAAACTTATATTAGTGAGATAATGAAATTTTAAAATATTGACTATGTCTTAGTTTTCAAAATCCATGTGTAGTTCTTACTGATCTGCTTGACTCTTACGTTTTACAACTTGTAGCCAAGATAGGAAAAAAATACTCTATCAATGGGAAATATTCATGTCTTTGTAAAGTAAATGACGGTAGATAAAATCCCTAATATAATATACGTTCTCCTTCTGCACATGCTTTCATGTATCTGATGCTGATGTGGGACATGGCATCATTAAGGTGTCCATCTCACATCCCGTAGGTTCCAGAGAGTACAGTTAAGAAGAAGGACTCTGGATCCAGAATTCCAGAGGAGAATCCGAGCTTGGTCAACTACTAATAAAGTGACCTTGACTAAGTTCCTTACTCTTCTTGCATTTCAATATTCTTATCTGAGAAGCGAGGATAATAGCAGTACTAATTTCACTGGTTTGTTGTGGGGTAGCATGTAAGCTGGACTTTTAGTAATACAAAAGATATCAACAAGATGGATGAGGGAGGCAGACAAGGAATTCAACAATCAAAAGAGGACAAAGACATTTTGAGAACAAACTGGAGCCTAGAATGCAAGAGAAGCATGGTAAGAAATACATTCTCATGGTTGAAAACTTTGAGTGCCACATATGGATTTTATGCAAGAGACAAAAAGGATCATTTGGGGCCTCAGAATGGATTTGGCAGGATCAGAAGTATAGGGTGGGCATAGTAACCAGGGTTTTCTTGTCCAATCATCTACCTACTGACAGCAACACATTAGTTATTCTCTATGTAAATTTTCCTTTCTCTTCTTCTAGGCTTTGTACTTTGGGTGGAATTCATTTCACTCCCAGCTCCAAGGGCAACTCCGTGACTCAGACTTGGCACCCGAAGAATTATTTTCCTTAATTGCTAAAGATTGTTTCAGAATTAATATGTGATTTGAAAAGCCAATGAAAAGCAGTGGGACTTACGGAGATACTGTTGAGGGGCATACCATTTTTCTTGCCAGACCTGAATCTGGGAGGTTGTGGGCATAAATAGGTTACCGGCTGCTGGCAGGCATTTTTGCCCCCATGTGGAGCCTGAGAATGAAGCCCTTGTTCAGGAGAATAGCGCAGAGTAGGGCAGAGAGCCTGGATCCTGGTGATGTTATTTGAGCTGCATCCAAACCACCCAACCCTTGAACATAAAGCTTACGAAGTTCTCTTTACTGAATTGGATTTTCTGCTTCTTACAACAGAGAGAATCCTGATCGAAACTTCAGTGACAGAGATATACACAAAGCCAAAGATGCAAGAAGAGAGATAACACAGGGACAAAAGTAAGATCTGATGTATGGGGAAGGGAGACTTAAGACAGGACAATGTTTATGGTTCCTCCTGGTTGTTCATCTAGAGTTAGCATTATTATTGACCAACACAAGGGAACTGTTTTTCTCTCCTCATGACTCTTACCTGGAAACTTCACAGTTTTTTAAGAACCTTAAATATTAGGACACGTTTTCATTTGATTAGAAAATTCCGTCTTTACTTGTCTCCCTTATATTATCAGATATAATGTTAATTCAAGGATATGTTAATTCATTTTTGCACATTTTAAAAACTTACTTAAAATATCAAGAAGCTTAAGTGAAAGAAAGTAAGGCTATGATGGCAAAGTAGATCCACTGTGACTCATAAAGACAAAATGTTATTTGTCAGGGAATGTATGTAACACAGTAAATCTTTGTTGATGAATAGTAACAGCTCACATTTATCAAGCACTATGCTTTAAGATCTTTGCATATGTTAACTATTAATAATTTAATATTAACTATAATTGAGGAATATACTTTATTTTTAATTTATAATTGAGGAAACTGAGTCACAGACCCACTAAATACTTTGCCCTGACTCCTAATAACACCGGGATACAAAACTGGATAGTTCAGCTGTAGAGCCAAATGTCTAAGCACTACACGTGGAGTAAATGAATAAACGAATAAACAAAAATTGTCCCTTCATTCTCCCAATGCTGGGAAGGACATGGCAACTGGACCAAGTCTTTGTGACAACTTGGTTCTATTGCTCTTTAGTAGAGTCATATTCTTTTAATTTCTCGGTTACTACCTTATTATCAACTAGACACTTTGGAGAAGCTGAGCTCACTATTTCCAATCTCGCAGGTACAATTCAGCACACTGAAAAGACAGTTTGCTCAAATGAAAACCTTGCTAAATGCTAGCATGGTAAACTGGAGGACTAAGTGCTCTTTCCTTTATTGCCTACTGGTAGTAAGGGAGCAGTTGAGTCACTGAGAGAATTTGCCGTATTACCAGTCTGACATCTAGTACCCCTAGCATTCGCTGCTCCTATTGAAATGGATGCCAGGCACCACCTGTGTGTTTTAGGTGACAGTTTTGCCCAGGAGCCAGTGACAATTTGCCCAGCTCATATCTATGGTCTGCAGCGTCAGGTGGGGTGGTGGCACCGTGATCACTACCTGACATGAATCGACACTTACCGTAATGGCACAGGATTTACCACTTGAATCTGCACCTGAGTTTGTGCCTCTCAGCTAGCATAGAAATACTAATCGTATCTCATACAGTCAGCAATTTAAAAATCAATCTCTGTGTTCATGGAAATATGGCATTTAATTCTTGGCTGATGTCACTATTATGGGAGGGGTAGACTAACTTCTATGTAAAAATCAAGCAGTTCATGCACTTAATCTTGAAATATCTCACTGTCACAAAATGCCTACCCTCCCTCTGTAGATGTGCCTTTTTGAGTTCATTTTGACTCTTTTTGCAGCCTTTGACATGGGCAGGCAACTAACTCTTCACTTTAAGACATAATATCTTAAAAGCTTTCCTTAGAAGAATCAGAAAAGATGCCAGGTTTATTTATTTGTTTATACCTTTAGATGAAAATAGTTTTGTATTGGTGATTGAAAAGAGAGTTAGTTCTACTGACTTAAGCTCATGTTTCTGTTGCTCCTCAGATTTTGGCAACATTAACAACTTCAGCACTTACAGTGAGGCTGTATAAACCAGGCTTGCTGGAGTTCTGAAAACATTTTGGCTGTTTTCTCTGAGTGTGATTTCCAGTTCTCAAATTGCCCTCTGTCACCTCCTGTGCCAAAGCTTAAAGAGCTATGTGCATGCCTCCTTCCCAATACTGTGTATACCTAACAACCTTTTTACACAAGATTTTTTTCTTTTTCTTTCTCATTTCCTCAGGTACAGATCTAAATGGAAGATCAAATTTACCAAGCAGAGTATTGAGTATCTATTGCTGAGTTTCCAGAAGCCATGTATCAATCTGAAAAGTAATAACTCCTAATATTTTAGCATTTCTTCTGTCTTAACTCTCTAATAATGTTCTCATTTGTATGAGCATTAAGAACTTAAATATCTATTAATATATACATGGGGTCTTCTACTTCTGACATCCTCGGTGTTATTTGATTTGGTCAAGAGGTGCTTGAACTTTCCTCATATTGAATCCATTCGGTAATTCTTTTCTGTGTCGTAGTAGCTCAGACAGTTTCATCCAGGATGGGTTATTCACTGGGAAAGAAGGCTGATGAATCTGGATCCTTTCACCTTGATGCATACTTCCTGGAACAGTTTGTAGAGTTAGGTACCCACAATGTATCTTTCTGGTCTATTACCTTGATGAATTCTGATTATGTAGATTTTTGGATGTGTAGTCATTTAGATGAAATTCTTTTCTGGGTGTTTTTTTTTTTTTTTTTTGCTCTCCTACATTTAGTCAACTATTGACTGTTTCATTAACCCTCTCCTTACGGTCCTGAACAAAGACCATAAATTTCTTGAACAATTTAGTCTAATGCTTTCCTTTTCCTTAATATGTAGTTCAAAGTGCTTCTTTATTTTCTAGCAGTGCCATCTACTTTTTTTTTTGTTCTATTTGGAGCTTTTCTTTGTTGTATTAATATATGTTTTTATTTGTTATTTTTACTTTTATGAGCAAGTGGCGCTCAGGAATTCCCAGTGGTTCGGACAATCTCTAGTACATATCTTTTTCAAATGATATATGTCGAAAGTCCAGATTGTTGTTTGAAAGTAAAACATCGAAAGAGTTCTCACCAGTACTTAGAGAGGTGATGCAAAGAAGACTACCAAGGAAAGGAACGGAGAGTTAAATCTAAATTACAGATTTCATCTTTCTCAAATCCCAGCCATTCCCTTCCCTCTTCCTTCAGAATCCCATTGAGCAGACTTTCAAAGAACCGTCTCCCTCTGGATCTCCCTCGCTAATATCCTCCTTTCCTTTTGAATTTACCGACGTTAATCCCAGCAGGGCTATGTATCCCACCTTCCTGGGTCATTCTGTGGACATTGGCAAGGCTTGTTTTTCTCTCCCATTCCACTAGCTAATGTGCACATAAATCGATAGCTTACACATTCAACTTGTGTGTTGGTTTAGTTCTTTGTGTTTTTTTCTAAATGGGGCTATCAAAACTGTTAAGCAAGAGGAAAAAAGCAATCAAAAATATAGTTTGATTAGTTTAAGCTGACATTTATAGTACTAAAGAGTTGAGTCAGGCTGTGGGCAAAGTAGAAAAGGGTCTGTCTGTCCTTCTTACTGTTTACATTAGACAGTAAGACAAGTAAGCAGTGAAAAGTTAGAGATGTCTATTTGAGGCTATAAGCTTTTGAGGGAATGAAGAGTAACTCTTCAAAATATATTGCTATAGCTTTTAGAATGATATTTGCATAAATGTTTCCTATGTCCAAATATAGAGGTTTTACTAAATAGTCTCTAAATCTTTTTAATTGTGCATCTTTATTCGTAAAAAATTTTGAATGTACAGTCCCAATACACACATATATTTATATGGATTATTCACATGTATTGCCTTTACTATATTATATGCCTTATAAAGCACACAAAAAAAATATTAAAAATAAATGAGAGACTGGGTGCAGTGACTCATGCCTGTAATCCTAGCACTTGGGGAGGCCAAGGCAGGAAGATTTCTTGAGATCAGGAGTTTGAGACCATCCTGAGCAAGAATGAGACTCCATCTCTACAAAAAAATAGAAAAATTAGCCGGGCATGATGGCGCATGCCTGTAGTCCCAGCTACTAGGGGGGCTGAGGCAGGAGAATTGCTTGAACCCAGTGAGCTATGATGATGCCACTGCACTCTAGCTGAATGAGATCCTGTATCAAAAAAAAAAAAGATATAAAAACAATTTTTAAATACAATTGTAATATTTTCCTCACATTCCAATAGATTATCTCAGTAACTGTATTGCACATGTACCCAATAATAGAGGCAATTGTCTTTGACCCTTCATTTTCCTGCAATATCATATCTAAAGAACTAGTAAGTCTTGTCAATTTCATCTCTGAATTTATGTCAAACTACCGCTTGTTTTCCTCTTCCACCACTGTGGCTTTAGATTAGAATCTCACCAACTCTCACGTAGACTCTCTTGCTAGTCTCCTTGCTCCTTTCAGCTCTTTTTCTCTAATGTATGTTTTATCCAGTGGCCTGGGTGCTCTTTCCAAACTTCAGTGCTCTCTGTGGCTACTATCTTTTCAAGTCCTTCATTGGCCCTGCATGGCCCGCAGGACAGAGTTGAAACTCCTGAGCATAGCACAGCTCTGTCCTGCTCACCTTGCCAGCTACCTTCCTCCTTTCCCACCTAAGTCTCTAGCTATGTCAAATTGATTGCAGTTTTTTGAAGGCACCAACACCTTTCTTTCTTTTATTTTCACCTTTGTACATGATATTTTATCCACCAGAGGTGGCCTTTTCTTTCTGTCTACCTAGCAAACCTCAATATTCGGCTTAAATGTCACTTCCCTTAGAAGGTTCTATTTATGTTGCTTTGCAGAGTTAAGCACTTGTCTGTGTTCCATTAACACCTGATTTGTATCAGATTAGAGCATTTATCGTACTACTCAAAAATTTCTTTCCATGTCTCTGAGTTCCCAAATGACAAAATCTCTGCTTTTTTTTTTTCATTTTTGGATTATTGCTGTCTATCACACATTAGGCATGGAGCAAATGCCTGATCTTCCTTAGCAAACACAATGGATGGGTAAATATTATATGAACAAATGCATAATTTGGGTGGCAGTGAAGGAAACCTTCGCACGTGCAGGCTGCAATAAATAATCAAACAAAAGCATTTAAACAATATATAAGAAAAAAGCACTTCTCGCCTAGAATTTTTAATATTTTCTCACAGCTCATCAGCTTTAAGGTCATGTTCAAAGTCTTGCCTCTTATATTGCCTAGTCAACATAATTAATAATTATGATAACAGATAACATTCATGAGCGTTTGCTATGTGGCACTGTGATAAGCAATGTATTGCAATATCTTATTTAATCCTCTCATGGCCCTATGAAGCAATTACTAGTATTCCCTTCACCTTGTATGTGAGTGAGTCAGTGACATTCTGCAGGGTGCAAGGTGACTCTTTCTTTCCAAGGAGCTCTTTCTAAGTAGCTCTTCAACTGCAGGCACTTAACTCAGATGCTCTGTTGCCTTCAGATATTTTCAAACCTTTTTTCAGAATATCTACCACGACATTCAGTTTCTTCCATGCTAAGCTGAAACATTTCCTGTGTTCTTATGATATCTGCAAATGAAATGTGTAATAAATGTGATGGTTTTATATACTGAATGTTCCATAAAGTTTTTAAGATTCAGGAACTCTTTGGAAATCTTTAGACCAGTCCATTTATCTGTAAGTCAAATGATTTGTTTCACCAAGTGGTTTGGCCTCACTGAATTTTACTTCACTAGCACCGTCTCTCGTGTGAAGTTGTCATCTGCCATGGTTGAGACACACTCTCCCACATGTAAAGTTTTTTATTTGTTTGTATTTGTTTTGGCTAATTCTTATTATATCAACAACCCCAGATGAAATTTGTACTAAATTCTTTACTGCTTTAGCATTCTTCATGGATGGTCTCATGAATAAGTAGGTGGACAGGGAGACAGTTTAAAAATAATGTTTTCTTTGTATTATGTCAAAATGTTGTTTGCTAATTTTTTAATTAGAAAATTACAATCCATATGATGTTCATTAGAAATATGCAGCTAAGATGGAGAAGGGCAGTAGAACAGGGAGAATTGAGTTATACCTAATGAATCTAAAATGTGAAGAAATCTATCAGTTTACTCAACTGCATAAAATGCACAGGTGTTACAGTACGTTTTTCTTTCCTGCTGGTTTGGAATAGATCATTACTTGATAAAGTAGGCAAGTGATTATTTCAGTAAAATAACCTAAAAACAATTCTGCTCCTCTCAATGTAAGAATAAAAACACCTGTTTCTATTTTACAAAATTTTAATAGAAACTATCAAACAGTTGTTTGAATTGTTTAATAGAAACAATTCAAAGTAAAAACATATTGAGAACAAATTGGATTTCACATTTGATACAGGAAATATTTTAAAGATCTTTTTGGAAATGTGAGCTCTTTATGTAGGATTCGTTTATCATTTTTTCTATTAAATTATATTTTTTACACTTCCTTATACACATAAGACTTCCAGTCTCCACAAAGCAAATTAAAAAGATTTCTGTCTACTAGGATCATATCTACTGCAACAGACACAGCCGAAAATATGCCCAGAGTGGGAATAGTTAGATATCCAATTGAAACAGTTTAAAACATGATTATGTGGGTAATTAGTGATTATTGTGTATTTATACTTTACTGTCTTAGTATTTGAGAGACGACTAGTGACCATGTTGCCACCAAGACATCAATGGGAGTTACTACCTACACTTTCTTACCATTTAACTAGGAAAAGCTTTATGGGTAAAGACAGTTTTTAAGAGGATCCTGGGCACAAATGGAGGAAGTTAGGCACAGAGTAAAAAACAAATGAAAAAAAAAGATATGCTATAGAATTAGTAAAGAGAAAACTTAAAAGGATCTCGTCTAGTCCAGATTTGCACCAATGACCATTATGTATACCTCTGCCTCGACCCTGCTCCCAAACTTCAGATCTGCACGCATGCTTGCTTACTGGTCATCTCCACTTAGACGTCTGAGTACCCTAAAATACACACATTCAAGGTAAAACCCCTGCTCCCACCCTCTCCCCATCCCCCAACCTGTTACTTCCCTAGGGTTCTCCATCTCTGTAAGTGGCCCCACCATCCATCCAATCATAAGTCCTCTGGAATCCAACCCCCGGCATGGCCTGATCCGTCCGCTTTCCCTCCCGCTCTGCTACCACCCTCAGCCCTTCCCCAGACTTCTTCCTCAGTGCCCACAGTCTGCAGCCTCACAGAGGTCAGCGTTTCGTTTGCCAGCTTAGCTCGGGTAATAGTGAGCCTCTATTTAAAACGCCCCGATGACTTCCAATGCCCACTGAAGTAGAACTCAAACTCCTTAACAAGACTTCAAGGACTTACATGATCTGGTTTCCTATATGATTCTTCTACCTCATATTTCATCTCTTTGCCCTTATAATCCTTCCCCAAACACCATATTTCTTCTGTTTTTTAACTCTGACTTTCTTGCTTTAAATGCTTGCACGTAGCTGTTGCGCACACCTCGATTCTTCTGATCTTCACTTGCTCCCTCCTTCTAGTCATTCCACTGACACTTTTTCAAAGAGAGGGATCACTTCCTCATCAGGACCTGCTCTGGCCATCCAATCTAAAGTGGCCCCTTCTTGTCCCCGAAGTCACTTTCTATAACACCAACTTGTTGAGTTTTCTCCATAATACTTGAAGTATCTGAAATCACCGTGTCATCTATCACTTTATTAGTTCATTGTATGCCTCCCACTGGTCCACAAGCCACCCTGGAGAAGGGTTCTTGAGCCACTTATGCAACCTCTGCAGCAACCATATTGGGAATGTCCCCTAGGCCATGGTAAAGCCTTAAAAAGTGGCTGTCAAATAAATAAAAGAGCAACTCATAGACCCATTGACTTTCCAGGAGTTAGGAGAGGAAAAGAAGTTTAGTAAACTTGATTTCCAAGGATGCACAATTTTAAAGCATGAAAAGAAATATCTGAGATGATCCGTGTGTCAATGAGGATAAGTGTCCACACTCATTTATTGAAGAGATTCAATTTATGACTGTCAAAGGAACTCACATATTCAAGTCTGATCTAAATAATATTGATTAAGGTCCAGATGCTCTATTTTAACATGCATGTTGCTGAGTAAGGATGGAGCTGCTGAACTGCTGCTCAGATTTTTCTGCTTTCTTGTGCAATTTATAAAAACAAGTGAAGCTGTAGGGTGGCCTGCTACTTAGCCAAGGGACTAACTTATCATTACTCACTTAAGCAGTGTCTCAAGTTCCACTGTCTTTGCAATTACTTCAGAGATGAGAGATGAGAGCACAAAACTAAACTGTTAAAGTAAGTCAACTACAGCTGGAGACCATTAACAACAAAATTGGCTATGCAGAAGAGAGCAGTGGGAGGCTGTAGTTATCTCAACTGGAGAAGCCATGTGCAAGTTAAAAACATCATGCTGAATCCTATGCTGATCCACAAATAATACCAACAATGCTTTTTGATGTTATTCTTTCTGGCTCTAAGCTTTACAAAGCACTCCATTGATTATTTCACTTATTCTAACAGTTTCATGTGTTTGTAAATTGGAAAATATAGGACAAAATGGTGGGTGCCTCTGAAATTGGAAATGAGGCTTAAAAACATCTCTAAAATTGAAGCCAATGAGCATCAAAATACAATGGCAAAAATGAGCCCTACACAGAAGTAACTGAGGCTCTTGGAAATGATTTCTAAGTGTTTTGCTGCTAGGACTAAGATCTGTCCTAAATTTTATCAATACTAGAAGGTTTTATGATTTTCTTCTGGGAAATACTAAGCTAAAATATAGCTAAAATGAGATAAGATATAACCAAAGTCATGTAGTATGTCTGCCAGAGGATGTTTTCAAGACAGATGGTCCCTGCACAGGGCGGAATGAGGAGTGGGTGGGAGGCCAACAGTGGACACGAGGGACTGCTAGTTCCCCCTGAGACAGACACTGGTCAGGTCACCAGCGGCCAGTCTCTCCACCAAACCCCACCTGCCTGCAAAATCCCACGTGAGTTAGGGGCTAAAATCGTATTCCCTAAAACACAGAACACTATTCTAGTCACTACTACACAAGATCCTAAATGTGGACACCCCTTTGATAAACTAAAAAACGATGACAACAACAAAAGTTGTTTAGCCCTCTTGTGATTTTATTTACTTATATTTATTCATGAATTCTTTTAATTGAACATCAAATCTTTAACATAAACAACCCATCCCTCTCATGCTCATAGAAGACACGCCAACCTTCCTCCTTCTTCGGTAACTGCAATTGTGGAAAAAAAAAAAAAACTGGAAATGCTGAGGTATGTCAGATTTTATAAAAAGTTGTGAAACTTTAGGTTTTTTTTCCCTACTTGTAAAGCCTAGCTTTCCCATAGCCAGCTATAAATGGTAACTGGAGACTTAGAAGTCTAGTTAAAATTTATCTTTGCCAAAAAAAATCTATGCTAGGAAATCAAACTACAATCAACCTTTTATAATATACTGTGATGGAAAACTATTATCTAAATAGGATAATGCTTATACTTTACTTACTCATATAAGTACGTAAGACTTTTTGTCACTAATAACTTCAGCAAAGTGGATTTTTATTGTTCAGCAGTTTGGAGGGAGTTTTAGTAAATCAATTACTGGTGGTAGCCACTTCCCTCCGCCATTCCCTTCTCCCATGATATCATTATATGTAAATTGGATTCACTTAACCTCTACAGAAAGACTCATCTTTATAATAAAATCATTAGACCATAATGACAGATGAAATGGAAGAGTGGCAAAAGGAAACAGGTGTTTGGAAAACATTTATGTAGCTCTGCAGAAGGGCTGCCGGCCGTTGCTGTGTTACTATTAGCTAGAGGGCCTTATTATGCCTCCAATTTAATACCTAGTAATATGTTTCTGTCATGCACATGCCAAAAAAATGGGGCAGTGGAACTTGGGAATATCTGGGAGTGTGTCCATCTGAAAGGCTGTGTGTATGTATTTGTCTGGTTTGTGTATATGAGTGTGTATGTGTGTGTGTGTGTGCTTATAAACAAGTGCTTCCAGTTTGGAAAAATCTAATGCTGAGGACTGATACCTAAACATCCATTAGAGTGTTCATTTTCTTAGCTTGAGCAATAGGGAATAGAAGGCATGTCTTTTCGCTCCTGTCCAGTGATATCCTTTAGGCTTTAAATCATTTCCTTTACACTTTTATTTGAAAGAAGAGGAGCCTAAGAATAATAATGCATCAATGACTTCACCGTTAGACTTCAGGGATTTGCCTGCTATAATGCTATGTGCCCTTTTTAAATAACAAAGTTTTTTTTTTCTTTGCTTTTCACTTTGGTAGTTCCATCAAACTGGGGCTGCTTTATTGAAAGGGATTCGTCTTTTTTTTTTTTTTTTTAAGAAACATTACTTAGGGACATAAGAATAACACAATGTGAGGCTGATTTCCCCTAAAGATAGAATGGCAATGAAATGAAAAAGAAACAGTAGTGATGTAGAGTCTAATCCTTCCCTGGAATAAAAAGCTCAAGTTAAAAGGGCAAAAGTAGCCCATGCTTCTTAAGATGAAAGTGATGGTAGAGGCATTGCTATTTTGACCTAATGGGAACTGCAAAGGGAATAATGAGGTTACCTGACCCCATGCTAGTTTGTAAATGACTACTTTTTTAGAGAACAATTCCATTTTCAGCAGCTGTCTACCAATTACATTCTCTGCTAACACCACACACACACACACACACACACACACACACACACACACACACACAGAAAATGGTGGCTGTCCCTCTCTTTCTAAATCCAAAAATTCATTTCCACCTCAAGTGCTGTTTCAATAGCTTTAGAGCAAGTTAATTCAAAATAATCCTACATCATTCAACCAGAGGTTTTGCCTTTCTCTTTAATTATCCTTGTGCAAGCTCCTTTTTAAGCATGTTTAATGCAGACATTTGTCTTACGCAGATTCTAAAAAGACATTTCAGTACAGAAACTTGAGCCACTACTGTGTCTCTTTAGGGACCCACTCAGGGAGAGATAAAAATTGTTCGTGCATCACAAATGCCAGCCAGGATTTTAGCCATGCAGCCCTATCAGAGATCCCTCCTATTTTTGCAAAGTAAATAGCTTTCTGTCTTGCCTGTCACCATTTGATCAATGTCTTTATGATAACACAATAGCGTTATGAAAACAGTAAAAGGAAATGTGAAAATGATTAACACAAACGAGAACTCTGCAACCTGAAATGGGACTGAAAAGTGCAGGGTGGGGGTGGGAGAAGCAAGATGAAGTGGGGGGTGGGGAAGAAAGGAAACCAAATGGATGTGCTCCATGCATGCTTCGATTCGCGTTATTGATTCCTCACCCTCTCATCGCCTCCACCTCCAAAACAGTCAGCCAGCTCAAGACTTAATTATTTTCTTTCTAAGAGAGAGAGTGAGAGAGCAAGAGAATGAGAGCAAGAGTAGGGGGGAGAGGGAGAGAGAGACAGAGAAAGAGAGAGAGAGAGAGAAGGAAAGAGAATATCTGTTCATAAGGGAAGCAGTCATTGCTGCTCATTTTTTAAAAGCACTTAAGGGTCATTAGTCTAACACTGTAGCAAATGTATTATTCATTTTGCCTTAGCCCAATTTCTCGGCTAAGAATTTTGCGAGAAAACGATGCACAGTTCAGTAGAGAGGTGATTGATCAAGCCAGAAGGAACAGAATTTGGGCATCCCGATAAAAATTTTTCTCAGTCTTCTCAGTTAGCATAAATCAATTTTATTTATGTAGTAACACTTGAATACTAACTACCCAATGCCATCCGTCAGGACAAAATTGATGACTATACCTTTAGGTTAATATTACTTGAACATTTCATTCTGAATAATTTATACGCATTTCTGTCTGAGTGTCAATTCGGGACTGTTTATTTGGCTTCAGCAAGTGTAGCTGAAGCATGGCTTTTGTTAAGGAAAGGTTTTCGTCTCTGCTTATTTTGTGCGTTAAAGGGACCCGTCCACGGGAACTGAAACATGGGACAATTGTGTGCCTAACCTAGGGTGGCTTATACCTTCTTTTTAAAGAGCCTTTTGCTAAATGATTTGTAGTTTTCAATGGAGAAAACTGCCAGGATTATAAATAACCAGACTAAAAGCTGGCAAAGTAGAGGCGAGCGGATATTTAATAATAACACTTAGTGGTGTTTGTGAGGAAGATGTGGGTACATTGCACTAACAGCCTCAACTGCTATTTTCACTCTTTGGCAAATAATCTAATTCTGTCTACCAAGACTGGTGCTAACACTGTCCTCTCCTTTTGGGTGACTTAAATGTGTCTGTTATTATTCATCTTATAAAGAATGTGATACATTTTATAATCACTCTATTTGCCACCGATTCTTCAGTTTGACAGTGACCGCCTTCCTTCCTACCGGGGAGATACAGTGAACACAGGTGCATGTTCAGACCCTGGGACTGAAATGAAGGTGACATGAAATGCTAGTAAATTTTACACCAGAAGAAAACAGAAAGACTTCAAGTCAGCTGAGGATCTTGACCTAAACAAACGTAATTGTGTATTTTTTTTTACCTAATTGTGTGTTTTTATACAAAGAAAGTCTTCCATTTCATCTGATTCTGCCTATTAGATATATAATTTCTCTCTGTCTTTTCCTCTTCGTTCCCCACCCCCAGCTCCCTTTGACAGACACATTCCTTTACTTTTGAGAAACTTTCTCTCAAGCAGTTACCACAGAGTTCTGTCCCATGAGAATGTCCGACATCCAATGGGAGAAAGAAGCACCTCGTGCAAGGTGTTGCCTTAGACATTAGAGGAAAGGTATCAAAACAAAGCGTGAATTCCAAACAAATCATTCTGCAGTTTAATTTGTAGAAATAACATCTCTTCTGTGTTCAGAGTCCTCATTAGCAAAAACCAGCAGAGCTGCAGGATTTTACAGATGTGCATAGACACTGTCCTCTCCCCCACAGTGTTAGAAATGAGTCATGGTTGCCATTAGAAAGCATGCCTTCAGATTTATCTCAGGCGTAACTATGATGTTAAAGGAATAAAAATGAAAGCTACCCATGAAAGACACATGTATATAGGCACTGATCAAAAAGTAGCCTATGCTTAGTGCTACTCTCACAGGGACATGCGCAGCTTCATTTCTTATCTGCTTTGAGCCACTTATTCAACTCAATAGGTACATATTGAACTCCAGTTATTTGGACGACACTGTTCTAGAAACCACAGAGTTGCCAACCTAAGTCTGAATCCCTGAATAACCTTATATATAGTTTAAAAGAGGTTGAGAATACAAGCATTACAATAAGTATTAGGTTATTATGTATATACGTATATAATATGTAAATATATAAACAAAATAAAGCCAAATTTCATAAAAGGCAGCATAAAAATACTATTGAATTATTAGAGCATGATAGATTTTATTGGAGACATTTATTTTGGTTGTACTATATCCATTATGCATAATACTATGTGTTAATTAAAGTTTATATGCAAGATTTTAATTAAGAATTTTTAAGTACTTTGTATATATTGTATTGTTATGCAAGGATTAGTAGTTATTAGAGTTACATGTGCTTATTTGGCTAAGGGAAGAAAGGCATTGTATATTTTTAGAGGCTCAATTGGGAGAATAGGCTCCTAAAGCATTGCACTAAAATCAGACCAGCTGCAGATAACATCCAATAGGTTTAAACACTCTGGTGTTATTTACTGTTAAAAATGTGCATCTCAAAAAAAAAATGTGCATCTCATTACTTTTTAACAAATCCCAGATTATGCAACTATTACATATATAATCTAAATTTTATTAAAATTAAAATAACATCTCAGCAAATATTTATTGTCAATATTAGGAACATAGCTTCATAGCATTAATTTGACTCTATTATATTAAATGAAACATGCCTAAAAATCATATTATTATTACAAATTAGTAGAAGTATAATGATACATTTATTGCTTGCATAATTTTACTTTAGGGACAGCCCTATAAAAAATTCTTATTAAAAATCAATAGATATTCTTAACAATCAATGGTACTGAAATAACAATTAGAACCATTGGTCATTTCCATTATTAAGTCTCAATTTAAATTCTCATTTCAAATATTCAGTTTTTCTGTGCTAATCTATGTGACCTTTGAAATGACCTTAATTTAAGATTATTTCTTTCTTGATCTTAAACTTTAGGTTGGGACATCTTTTAAAAACGTACGTAGGTGGACCAAAACAACTTGATGAATATTTTTTAGGGGTAACAAAACAAAAAAGGCAAGAAAAATTCTAGGATGTGTACAACAAGTAAATGCCTGGATTCTGATACTTTGATAAAATTCCTCTAAGCCTCCTACCTTTTTCACTGAGCTACCATAATTTATTGAGATTCTTAGAATGAAAATCTGTCTCTAATATGTCACTAATGTCTTCAGATAAATTTCAATATCACATGGACAAATGGGCTTGTTTATGGGCTGATGGGTATTAAGATAAACTAAGAACACAAGCAGTTCCTGCTGCCCTTTCCATGATTCTGTTAGTGGGATGTGTTTGGAGTGGGTCTATTACAGGGTTCTTTAGCCATTATGTGTTCTTACAGCCCAAGCAGTTCTGCGAATAACAACACCAATCTTAAAATTCACATTAATAGTCCAATGATCTATAAAACTTCTTGGAATTATGATAAGCTTGCAAATGCTCACAATAACCCTATAAGACATGGGTTACCATATCTGTTACTCAGGGCAGGAAAACAAGACCCAGAAGCCATGAACCTAATAAACAATGAACCTTGAGTTATAATCCACATCTCTCTGAATGACAGAGCTTCTGTCTATCCTTACTGAGAAATTAATTTGAAATTTTCAAGTTGGAGCCTAAGCAGATGCCTGACCAAATATTGGTCCACTGTTAGACTGAACACCTGAGAATGGTTCCTTGGGGATAAAGGTGTACAACTAAAAGGAAACGTTTTACATAGATTTTAATCTAATGAATACTAATTGGCCTAATTGATTGAAGTAGTCACCTGTCATAGCATGTTAAAACCATAAAGGATTTGAGATATAATCAAGCCTACCATTTTCTCTGAGTGGTTTCCATAGTCATCTTAAAATAAAACTGTCAGAACTAATGTCTGTTTGCTTTCCTCATATTTCCCTTTGCCAGCGCTGATTTATGAAAGCAAAATATTGCTAATTAAACTTTTTGAAACAGTAAGAAAATAGAAAAATACCTGTTATATTTTTTAATATAAAAGAGATTCATATTAATAAAATGTGGAATCTATAACATGTAAAGTTATGAATCTGTGATGCTTTGCATGTGTCTTAGTCCACTCAGACTGCTGTAACAAAATATCACAGACTGCGTGGCCTATAAACTACAGTTTATTTCTCATAATCCTAGAGGCTGGAAAGTCCAAGATCAAGGCACCAGCAGGCTGTGTCTGGTAAGGGCCCACCTCTCTTCTCACTCTAACCTCATATGGTGGAAGGGGCAAGAGATTTATCTCCAGTCTCTTTTATAA
Organism: Avahi laniger; assembly: GCA_963575035.1. NCBI lineage: Eukaryota > Metazoa > Chordata > Mammalia > Primates > Indriidae > Avahi > Avahi laniger. Next base: position 13,589 of record CAUYSK010039936.1, on the reverse strand, counting down.
GGGTACTGATTCCATTCAGGAGTGTTCTGCCCTCGTGACCTAATCATCTCCACAAAGCCTCACCTCCTAATACCATCACCTTGGGGGTTAGGATCTCAACATATGAATTGTGGGGGGCACGAACATTCAGACCATGGCAGTGAGGTGTAATAATTCCTGGCAGTGAGGAGCAGTGCTCGCCGGGTCTGCCAAGGCTGGGTATGAGAATTAGTCTTGCACTTCTCCTTACAGTGCAACTGAATGAGACAGCTGTCTTTAACAATACCTAAAGGAGTTCTTTAACATGTGTTTTTTAAATATAATAAATAAAGAATAAACTGTACACAACTCACTTAATATGTCCATAATTATATATGAACAAATTTGTATTTGCTTGTATAATTAATATATTAAACAAATAAATTTGCCTAAGGTTCTATCATTCACTTTTCCTCATTAAATTTGCTTAAGGTCATTCACTTCTCCTCATTCATTTAGGTTTTCATCAAATTAACATGTATTCTGCAAACATTTGTTGAGTACCTACCAGGCATTAGAGATATGGAGGAATAAGTCATTTGGCCTGCATTTATTAAAAATCTACTATAAGTAAAAATTCTTGGAACAATCAGCAACTCTATGTAAAAATAAGACAGCTGGAAACAGATCAGACATATTTTACTTTAAAATGTAATTTTAAATTACATATAAAATTTTAAAATTTTAAAATTTTAAGTTACATGTAAAATGTAATTTTAAAGTAAAATATGCCCAAATAACTTGCCCTTGCTAAGGCGTACCTGTATCTTTGCACTGAGAAAAATCATGAAATATCTGATAAATCCCTGCTTCAAGCTGTTTTGTTTAGAAATTCTTGATCGATCTTTAGGTATACGTGTTTTTATAGTTAAATTGGGAAGAAAATTACTTTATAGCCAATACACAAAATAAAGTCATCATGAATCCATGAATCTATAATTCAACATGAATCCATAATTTCTGCACCAAAGGTGGAGTCAGAGAGAGAGACACAACCTTCTCATTCCCCTACTCCAACACCTTGTTGGAATAAACTTTTTAGCTTTACTACAAGTTATGGGGGAAATTTTCCTTTATGCTAGTTTTGGAGTAAAAGACTTTGTGGAAAACATTTGAAAAGTTACATAAAGCATAAATTACAGAAGTATCCTTTCACCATGACAGTTTCTAATATGAAAATCCTCTTCATTCCTCTCCCTATCAAGCAACTGTCTTCAGTTGCCACTTACTTTCAGAAGTTTCCTTTATATGAAAGCATTGGGATTTTTAAAAAAATTTAAATGGAATTTGAATTTTTATTTGGGGTCTGTTTAAATTTAAATTGAAAAGGAATTATATTGTAGCCATTTTGTCAATTAATTTTTTAATGTCTTGGATATGTTTTCACACGAGCACACATAGATTAATCTCATTATTTAATAGTGAAATATCATTTCAAATATAGAAATATTAGAATTTATATAATCTCCATTGATACAATTTTATGTTTCTAATTCTTTGCAAATACAAGTGATGTTACTGAACTGTTACTGTTACTTGAACCCAAGTCACGTCATCTGAATATCTCTGTGTGTATGTTTATAGTGCATGGTTTTCCATAGAAGAGGTATGTGTATGTATATGTCTATGTGCATGAACATATACACATCTGAGTGGCTTTGCAAATAACTGTTGTCTTAGTCCATTTGTGCTACTATAAAGGAATACCTAAGGCCAAATAATTTATAAAGAAAAGAGGTTTATTTGCATCATGGTTCTACAGGCTATACAAGAAGTATGGTGCTAGTATCTGCTTCTCGTGAGGGCTTCAGGCTACTTCCACTCGTAGCGGAAGGTGAAGGGGAGCTGGTGTGTACAGAGATCACATGGTGAGAGAGGAAGCAAGAGAGAGGGGAGGAAGACATCAGAGTCTTGTAAACAATTAGCTCTCTTGGGAACTAATAGGGTCAGAACTTATTCATTACCATGAGGATGGCATAAAACCATTCACGAGGGATCTGCTCCCATGACCCAAACACCTCCCATTAGGCCCCACCTCTAACATTGGGGATAATATTTCAACATGAATTTTAGGGAGACAAATATCCAAACTATAATACCTGTTAAAAGATGAAGTTGCAGAAATAATAATGATAATCAATGTAAGACTATTAGCTAACACATGCTCTGCAATATTTATTAATATATGCCAGGTTTTATGCTAAGAGCCTTAAATGCATTTCCTCATTTCATGCTCACAATAGCCTTATAAATCAGATACTGTGAGTAGTTCTGTTTAAAAGCGAGTAAACAGGCTCAGTAAAATAGATTGTTTGCCCAAACTCACACTGCCAATAAGCTCTGCAGTTCAAATGCCGGTCTGTGTGACTTCAGAGATCATGAGCTAACATGCAATTTAATTATGGTGCTTACTTATGACAGTAACAATGTGGCTGAAACAATTTACATCCAATAAAGGGCTAATATCCAGAATCCACAAAGAACTCAAACAAATCAGCAAAAAAAAGAACAAACAACTCCATTAAAATGCAGACAAAAGACATGAACAGATGTTTTTCAAAAGAAGATAGACAAATGGCCAACATACATATAAAAAATGCTCAACATCACTAATCATCAGGAAAATGCAAATTAAAACCACCAAGAGATATCACCTCACCCCTATCAGAATGGTCATTGTTAAAAAGTCAATAAACAATACATGCTGGCACGGATGCAGAGAGAAAGGAAAGCTAATATGCTCTTGGTGGGACTGCAAATTAGTACAAGCTCTATGGAAAACAGTATGGAGATTCCTTAAAGAAATACATGTAGACTTATCATTTGACCCAGCAATCTGGTACTGAGTATCTACCCAAAGAAAAAAGGATCATTTTTTCAAAAAGACACCTGCACTTGAATATTAATTGCAGCACAATTCACAATTGCAAAGATGCGGAATCAACCTAAATGCCCATCAATTCATAAGTGGATTAAGGAAATGTGGTGTATATATACCATGAAGTACTATTCAGCCATAAAAGGAAATGCATTAATGTCTTTTGCAGCAATTTGGATGGAACTGGAGACCATTATCATAAGTATATCAGGAATAAAAAAACAAACACCATATGTACTCTCTAAAATTTGGAACTAATCAATGGGCACACATGGGCACAGAGAGAAGTAGAAGTAACTGGAAATCAAGAAGGGGGGAGGGGGAATAGGAAAGGGGCAAAAACTGACCTAACAGTTACAATGAACACTAGTTGCATGATGGGCACTCTAATAGCCCTAACTTAAGAATTATAAGAGCTATCCATGTAACAAACTCATTTGTACCCTCTTAATATTTTGAAATTTAAAAAAGAAATTTAAAAATAAAAAACAAAAAAATGTAGCTTGATTTAATTATCTAATTACTTAGGGTCATAAAATTTCAATGCGACTATTCAGTCACTAGTGAAGTAAAGATGCCTGTCTAATTTCCATTTTTTTCCTCTGTATAAGATGGGGATAATGCCACCTAATTTATAGGTTGGTGATGAGGATTTAAAAAACAATGTAAATGACCTAGCTCGATGCCTCTTACATAGTAAGTTTTCAAAAAATGTTAAGTTTCTTTCCCCTAACTCCATGTTATCATTGCTTTATTGGTGTGTACTGAAACAATGGCATTTTCCCATTTTTATATTTCTGTTTTTAGTTATACTCCAGAGGCTAACAGAAACCATATATTTAATAATAATAATAATAGTAAATATTTAAATATTCACAGAGCACTAGGTACTAGTCTAAGATAGATAAATAGATACAGATATATAAATACGGACATATGTACACATACATAGATATACATATATTCATATAATCCCTGCAACAGCTTGATGAAGTACACATCATTATTATTACTACGATCCAATTTTACTGATGAGGAACATGGGCAGTGAGAGTTAAGTAACAGACCCCAAATAAAAAACCGCTAAACAGTGGGTCTGGGATTTGAAGTTGATCAGGTGAGCTGTAGTGCCCATGCTCATAGCCACTATTTACTACTTAGTTTTTGAGTCTGCTTCTTTGATGATGCATTTGCTATTTATTTTAAAAGACAATAACATTTTTACATGTGAGATATTGTAGTGCTGTGTGACAGAAAGGGAAGCACAAAATGCTGCCAGAAACTTAAAATTTTCCAATCAGGAGTGTACAGCTAAAGTTTCTGTGAAACACAGGTTGAGAACATTTGGAATATTTCATTACTTAAAAAAGCTGGACTACATTCTCTAGTTACGGTGATTAGCATAAGAAGCATTTATTGATATCTTTTATAGTTAAACTGCTTTTTTTAATTGATAGAATGCCATTGTAAGTCATTGTCGGCTAAAGGTGTGACATGGCTCAGTGATGTTTACAAACCATCGTACCTTAGCCTTGCACTTGATTGAGATGACAGATGCTAAAAACGGTACTGTTCTGTTTCCCACGGGATGTGCATCGGAAAGGGGTCAGGAATATAGGCAATTTTACCTTAAGTCACCATCAATTTAAGTTTTTAGGAGAAGCTTTCAAATATAGTTGTGAGAATTAACACTCTTTTGTCTGAATTCCTCAACTTTAAATCATATTGCTTTTTTGGATTGGTTTGTTTTTTGCCAGGAAGTGGGAAGGAAAGTTGCAGGGGAGGGGAGATGCAATTACAAATGCAGGTATAAAATATTTTGTGTTTTAGATAATCTTTAACTAGAAAAGTGGCAAGCTGTTATTTGTAGAGTTTAAAGTTAACACTTTGACCATATTATACTCTAACACTTTTTAGTTTTTAGGGTTTTTTAAATTCAAGTGCATGGAATGGATATTCATAATTTTTTATTCATGATCATACTCTTACTGTTCAACATGGCCATGGTTTTTATTTACTTAATTGGTTATTTATTTTTAATAATAAAATAAACATCTGTAACTCCACTACTCAAAACAAAAGCTAAGGTCTTAACAACAGCCAGAAATAACCGTGTGATCTCTTATTCTATGCTCTTGGCTCCTTGAGACTAAAGTAAACATCAGCTTGAATCCTTTGATCATCAGCCCCTAATTTTCCCATTATGTAATTTTTATTCCATCCTTATTCTCAAAAAAAATCCTCTTTTTTATGTTATTATCTTTCACTTCATAAAATGATATCAGAGTATATGTAATTTTTGGAACTTACTTTTTCTACTTAATAATACATTGGTAAGATATTTCATCTTTTGCAAGACACTGTATTACATTTTTTTGAGTGCTATATAATACTGTATCCAAAGTATGCTCATCTATCTTTCTCCTGTTAGACAGCAGGTTGTTTCCAGGTTGTTTTCCCCTATTGTGGATATCGATGCCACAAATCTTATCCTGTTCTACATATGCAAATATTTCTCTGAAACACATACATGGGTGTGGAATTGCCAGGTCATAAGTCATGAGTGTTCAACTTTAGGAGAAATATATTTTCCAAAGTGATTGCACCAATATATATATCCAGTCATAATGCATAAATGATTTAGTTGTTCTAAACTCTCCCGACACTTGGTATTGTCAGAAATTTTAATTTTGCCAGTTGAATGAGTAAAAATTGTCTCTCATTTTAAACATTTTTGCCTGACCATTAGTGATGATGAACATCTGTTCATGAAGGAAGAAGTCACTTATATGGCATAGCAGTAGCCATTTTAGGAATTTTAATCTTAACAGGTCTATAACTCATAATCTTTCTGTCCTACAAAAATATTCCTATGTGCTTTATTAATTTAGGTGAAGGGCCAGCAAACTTTTCTGTAAAATAGTGAACATTTTAGGCTTTGCATGGCAGATGATCTCTGTCGCCACTACTCAGCTCTTTCTTTTAGGAAGAAAGCAGCCATAGATAATACATAAACAAATGGGCATGGCTGTGTTCCAATAAACTTTCCATAAAACTTTATTTACAAAAACAGATGGTGGGCCAGGTAAGCTGTAGTTTGCTGACTCTAGTTTTGATCACGAGAGATCTTCACTGGACTGTAGATCACAGATATGTTACTACTCTGCCTGCTAGCAATGCGGCCAGTCCTTATATAAAATCATCACAATGTATTGAACATATACTTTCTGCTATTGTAGGTTATAATATATTAAATATTATATCATTATATTATAACATGCATTCATTTTTCAGGCTGTTTCTTTGCAAGTAGCGAGAAAAATACATCAAAGCTTTTTCAAATACAACTTGAAGTCCAACAAATAAATCAAACCTGTATAATGCTAACTATTTTTTACAACTCAGCAAGGTAGATACTGTTTTGCTCAATTTACAGATGAAGAAAACGAGATTCAGGGAATTTAAGAAACTTGCCCATATTCACACAGGGAATATATAGCAAAACATAGTATCTGAACTTGTATTTGCCTAGTCCCAAGGCTCGAACTTCTTTGAAGTGTGCTTCCAAGGTATCCACTTGGAATGAGGAATTGGTGTGGTCTGTCTTCTGGATCCTAACAGTTACCATTGCCAACATTTACTGTGAGTTTTCTTTTTTTAATATGCCCAACACATGTCAAGTCCTTTGCATTTGATTTTTATTAAATTTTTAATATTAATATTATACTACCCTGTTGTACACAAGAAGAAACTTTATCTTGTAAAGTAGGTGCTTAAAGTCACACAGCTGGTAATTTGCTGAATTAAAAATTACACAGAAGCACCAAAGCTGGTGCCCCTCGGGACTCTCTCACTGCCTCTTATCAGACGACATAAACACCAAGTGGATGAGTAGCTCTTCCAGGGAAAATGCAGACATTGCCTTAAAAATGCTAGCCATGTAGATGTCTGGCCATGAGTTAACATCATATACCTTATCACCATTCATGTTTTCCTACAATGTATACTTTTCCTCCAGAGACATAAAATACCTTGTGCTATACTGTCCTCGATCTCCATAATCCAGGGTACTTCTTTCACAGAAATATTGCTACAGTTCCTCTGAAGGGCAGAAAGAAGCTTTTTTCCTGAGAGATTATCACTCTGGCATGATTGTCAAAATATTGCTGAAAAGGTCTCTGCAAAAATTTCTCTTTTGAGAAAGTTATCTTGTTTGCCTGGATTGAGAGATATTCATAATAATGGCTGGCCTTCCTTCTTTCCTTCCTTCCTTCCTTCCTTCCTTCCTTCCTTCCTTCCTTCCCTCTTTCCTTCTTTTCATCCATCCATAATCCACTCAATTATTCATCATGTATTTTTTCATTTATGCAATAATTACATAGTGGGTGGCTACTATGTGTCAGTCATTGAGCTCAGATAAAAAGTGACTACAGTGTGGTCATTGCCCTCAGGAGATGTGCAGTAAAGGAAAGAGAGATAGGTATAAAAACAAGTACGTGATATAAAAGCCTTGCTACTCATGTGTGGTTCACTTGGAGCTTGTTAAAAATGTGGAATGGCAGGTCCCACCCCAGAACTACTGAATTCCAATTTGCATTTATCAAACGTGTATTTGTGTGCACATTCAAGTCTGAGAAGCCCTGCAACACAGTGGTGTCATAGACGGGCAGTCAGTATCATCATGGGAGACAAAGGAAGCAAAAGTCACTCCTCTGGGATCGTAGTAGGTATTTTAGGAAATGTTTTATGGGGAGTGATGCCCGAGCTGGGTCTTTTGAACATATAGATGTTTGCCAGGGAAGTGAGAAGTAAAGATAGCCCAGGGAGAGGGGGAAGGAACATATACCATGACCTCACGAGAGGCCTGAAAGAACGCAATGTTCTTAGGGAACCCCAGGGGGCTCAGTGGGTAATCGGATGTCCCAGGATGATCCTGGAACACGTGTGGACAAGAGTCTGGCCGACCACTAGGTCAGTCACGGGTTTTGGACTTTGTTCTATGAACCAGTGGCTTAGCTGGTGGCAAATGAGAATTACTTTTAGAAACGTAAAAATAACAGGTACTCGGGCTTAGAGATTCTGATTTAATTGGTCTGGCATGAGATTTTTTTAAAAAAGCTTCCCCAGGTGATTCAGATGTACAGAATGGATTGAGAACATTGTTTTAGGCCATGGAAGGCCTTTGACAGGTTTTAAGTAGTAGAAAGTAGGGTGATCCAATCACACTGTAGGTGTCCAGAGACTGCTCGGTCATCTAGGAAAGAAACTGTGGCATGAGCTGGGGGAAACCTAAAGGGGCCAAGGAGGTGATCTAACTTCAGGGAGTGATCTGGGTTACTCAGTAATGGAGAAACGGGGCCAATGGCAAGTGGAGAGAGAATGCCCACCTGAATATCTTTACATCCATATTTTAAACTAACATGTCTACAAGTTGGATCTAGTCAGAAATTGCTAGTTTACAGCCTCTGGCATAATAAGGCTGTAAGGAAATTAAAGTATTGAGGAGATAGAATCAATGGGCTTTGAAATGAATTTGGCACAGCATATGAGAGATAGGAAGTAACTTATGATTCTCCTGGTGGTGGCTAATTGAATACTGCTCCCATTCACAAAAGTAAGGACCAAAATGAGGGGGGCGGGGATTTTAGAGGACAGGTGAAAAGTTCAGTTTAAGGAATGTTGAGTTTGTGGTGCTTGTGAGACATAGAGACTTCAAATATTTCACTATCCATCTTGTGCTTTGTTAGGTATTTGGGGCTGGGGTGTAGATTAAGAAGTCGCTAACATGCTGGTGTTGGTTGAAACCAGAAGAGTGATTGTCTCTTGAAAGAACAGGTCGGTTGAACAGAGCGGAATATCAGCATTTCTGGGCTGGAAGAGGCTCACCAAAGGCTGAAATAGAAAGGTCAGTGGATTAATGAGCAGCAGAGGGCTGTGATGAAAGATAGTCCAAGAAGGAAAACAGAAAAGGAGGGTTCACTTTTGCAGGTTCTATCTTTCTTACATGCTTTCTTAATATGAGAAATAGTTGATTATAATATCCTTCGATCTGGAATACTCCAAGACCCATAGAGTAGGAAAGACAAGAGATTATTAATTAACCTAAACTTCTCCAATCTACTCCCACAGTGGCTATAACAAGCGGTGCCAGATTCTGGTTTAACCTTACTGAGGAGGAGACATTGCTATTCTGTGAGACAACTCTTTCTTACATTATGCAAAAATCTACAAACTAAAAATGTTAATAGTTATTGAACAGTAAATCCTCATACTACACTAGACTCTGTGAGTAACAAGCCTGATTCATTTCAACATTTATTTCGTAATTTCATGTCCTAGGCACCGGGGACATGGAGGGGAATAAAAGTGGGTTCCAGGTCTTTAAGGAATGTATAATGTAATGGTAGAGACAGATGTTCCATCAGTTGTCTTCAATCAAACGTGGCAAGTGCAGTCAATGGCACACACCTGAGTGTTGACAGCTGCCTGAGCTGACTTGGCCTGAAGTTCTGAGAGCAGTAAAACAGCAGAAGCTTTCTAGAAGATATTGTATCTGAGCTAAATGATGAAGGGGATTAAGAATAAGGCAAGAAAAGAAAGAAAGAGAGAGAGAGGATGAGGGTCTTATAGGCAGCGGGAGTGAGAATGAGTGAAGCACCTGTCTTAGGGGCTGGGTGTGGAGTAGCCGGGAGGCTTCCTTGGCCAACTAAGAGAACGGAGGGATGGTCTATCTGACCATTTTGTGTGCCAGCCCAAGAAGCTGGGATTATAAATTGCCTTAAATTCAGAAACTTTTGTTTAAACAAAAGCTAATTAAGTAAAACAAATATAGAGCCTCCAAGTAATTGGGATGCATAGGTGTATTTTATAGTTTGCATCCTAGATCAGTTTCTGGGGTGCGTGCAGAAGATGAAGTTGAAGGGATAAGACCGGAAGCAGGTAAGCCAGTCAGGAGGCTGCTGCAGTTTTCTTGGAGACAAAGGATGAAGTTTGACAGAATGGTCGTTGTAAGAAGGGAATGGGGATGGGGTAGGGGTGGCAGGTGGGGGGCGGAGGGTGGTCAAGTAAAAAAAAACAAGGCAGGACGTAATGACTGATTGGATATAGGAATTAAGGAGCAGAGTCTAAAACAAATTCTAGGCTTGATTCAAAAAACTTTGCCACAGTTCCTGAGAGAATCTTCTATGTTAGTCAACAAGATAAACGTGCATAGAAATAACACAAAGTAGTGCACCACAGAACCAGGGTGACAAACGAGAGCAAGGGAATTATTTTTTTCCCATGGACAAAATAGAACTACCCTTTCATTTGAGAGAAAGCCCGAAGGAAAAAGAAAAAGGCCATCTAAAACACAGTTCTCTAGTTTTATTTTATAACTATGCAGTTACCAAACTACATTCTAATGAAGAGGTGAAATAGGTTCAAATACTGAGACTGTTGGCTTAAAACTGTCATGTGAAAACCTTCATTTTGATTAATATAATTGAAGCGTTAAGTGTGTATCTGCTAAATTGCAATCAAATCAGTAAAATGTTATTCATTTTTTAAATGAATCTGTCAGAAGTTCTATGGGTATTCTGCCAACAGTGAATTGGATTTGCACAGCTTAACTACAGATATTACTATTTTATAAGTGGGTAAACTGAGACATTGAAAATTCAATCCCTTGATGAGATAGAGTCAATAGTTGACTTGCAAATAGACTACCGAAGTCCCCAATAAACCAAAGTGATGCTGTCCCTGGTGACTCCTTTGCAAAGTGGAGCAGATTTAATTAAGGTTCTAAATCAACGTATTGAGAGGCACCTAGGAGGTAATGAAAAATTCACCAACTTCATTCTGTCCTGACTCACCACAAACATAGATATAAACTTAAAAATTCTTGAGATTCTCTGTGGGGTTCATTCTGCAGAGTATAAAGCATAGTTCCCAGTGCAATAAATTAATTAATACATAATTCATGCCTACGTCTCCAATTTTTCTGAGCCAGACACATCGGTGTTAGGTGTCCTCACCCCCCTTCTCCCACGGCCACTGCTACAGCTGCTCCTCTTCCCCCGCCCTTCCCAGGCCCGGCTTCACCCTCGTCTTCACCCTGCTTGGCATCCAGTCTTTGAAAGCTCATTACGTTAAAATATTCGAACACATGAGGAAGTACTTTGACTGCTTTGAGAAAAAAAAAGCATTTACAGAATTACTCCACAAAAAACATCAGTAGTCACTGAGTTCTTCCTACCTGCCAGGAAGATAATCGTGAAAAACACAGCCATGTCCTTGCCTTCGTGGTGCTTACAGCCTAGTGTGGGGAAAACACCCACAACAAATGTAACGTGTGCTATGAATGGGAGGCGCGGGACCCTGGGAGAGCAAACAGCAGCCCTGCTGGGATGGATGTGTGTGCAGAAAGACTTCTGAGAGGGACAGTTTCTGCAGTTGACTGGGAGCAAGAGACATAAGAGCGAGTAAACAACTATTGATACAAACATGTACGTAGTGGTTTCTCGCCCTGGCTGCACGTTGGAGACCACCTGAAGAGCTCTTCTTTAAAGTGTCAGGTCGTTGTCCACTACTATCGGAATCCCTAAGGACACGGGGCCCGGGCACCAGTGTTCTTGAGAAGATCCTCAGGTGATTCCAGTGTGCAGCCAAGGCTGAGATCCGCTGGTCTATAGATGGGGCCAAGTAAGAATTTCTTAATGAAGTATAGTCACCCAGTCCCGCTTGATATTATTAATAATTTTCCTCTTTAGACTGTTGCCAGGATTCTCTAAAATTATAAAGTTCTTCAGATGTTTAAAATACACAAACACACAACAGCAACAAAGGAAGAGGGGAGAAGGACTCTACCTTATGTTGAGCAATATATTTAAAGTCCACAATGAATAGAATAAAAGGACATTGTTTTCATGCTTGTCACAATTCATCTTTTCTTCATTATTCCTTGAAGTTATTTATTCCAATGCTGTTACCAGTTTACATTCCTAATAGAAGCAATTAGTTGTACTATCAAACCTAGACATTTTCTGCACAGATTTGATGATACTACCCACAAGAGAGGTTTGGAGATGTGTTTGTTTTGGTATTATTATTATTTTAAAATCAAAGCCTCTCCACAATAGAACCATAGCTTTAGGTATAAGTAAAGTATTGAAGAGTTAGTTTCATTGGATAATAAGAAAAACAAAACACCAAAGAGCACCTACACTGCACCAGAACTGCAGAGGGTAATTAAAAAATACGTTATTCAATGCAATCCACACGACTTTCTCAGGTATATTACTGTCCCCACTGAAAAAGAAACCTAGGCTCAGAGAGTAAAATGATTTGCTGTGTCACACAGGAAGCTGTTTGCAGGACTGTTCGATACCCAAGCCCACGCTGCTTGCTCTGGTCCATGCAATCATCACCAGCAGGCGTGTCCTGGAGCTCTTTCTCTTGACGGATACGACAGCAGTGTGCGCTTCTGGGAAGGGGTATTGTAACCACGTCCATTAAGAGGCGTGTAGAATTTGGACTAAATTATGATACCACCTTCTCAAAAACAACTTTGCTTCTCAATATTCAAATGATTTTGTTTTTATAAATTAATATAACTTTTAACAGGCAGATCCCCAAATGTGGGACAGCAAAAATGCCTACAATTTATAAACAGCTTCATCTTTAGTTAAGGTATGCAATTTTGAGAGGAAAAAAAGATATATGAATCTTTTATATGAAAACTCCAAAACAACTAACAAAAAAAGGATTGAACGTCTGAGCGATATTAGAGGACATTGAAACAACAAATTTTAATTCACGATTTTTAAAACTATTTCTAGATACTACCATTAAATCGCAAAACAGTTTAGACAGCCAAAGAGTATAAGGCTGAAAGATGTTCATACAATGTTGAGGACTGGTAGCTACTGAATATCTAATTGTAGGGGAAAAGCAAACAAATAGCCCCGTCTATTTTAGGGCATATCTATTACCTAAATCTTTAAATGGCTTTTGATAAGTTAATATGCATGTCACACTCTACATCATTCTGTAAGAGTGATTTGCAGAACTCCTGGCACATTTCTAGTAAATGTGTAGGATTTCTTGGCATATAATTTGTGTACCAATTTTATGCTTGTGTATATTTTTCTTTAAACTGATTTTTTAAATTTCAAATTAACTTTATGGAATATATGCATCCTTTCTATCACAAGTGGGGAATACAGAAATAAAATAATTTTTATATAGAACAGCTCTTTGGAAGCCACAGTAAATACTACAGCCAAATTTTTGGTAAACATTTTATAAACAATCAACCTCAAAAGCAAAATTATTTGCTATTAATAACATACTCCAATGTCTATTCTATGAAAGCATCAAATGAAGTCTCCTAAAAAGAATATGGGGCTTTCAGTATAAAAAACCCAGGTATTTCTTGCTCACAATTTTTTTTTTTTTTTTTTGAGACAGAGTCTCACTGTGTTGCCCAGGCTAGAGTGCTGTGGCATCAGCCTAGCTCACAGCAACCTCAATCTCCCGGGCTGAAGCGATCCTTCTGCCTCAGCCTCCCAAGTAGCTGGGACTACAGGCATGCGCCACCATGCCCGGCTAATTTTTTCTATATATATATTTTTAGTTGTCCAGATAATTTCTTTCTATTTTTAGTAGAGATGGGGTCTCACTCTTGCTCAGGCTGATTTCGAACTCCTGAGCT
>CAUYSK010039934.1:0-16491 GCA_963575035.1 Avahi laniger | reverse complement strand
AGGCAGGTGGATCGCTCAAGGTCAGGAGTTCAAGACCAGCCTGAGCAAGAGCGAGACCCTGTCTCTACTAAAAAATAGAAAGAAATGATCTGGACAACTGAAAATATATATATAGAAAAAATTAGCTGGGTATGGTGGCACATGCCTGTAGTCCCAGCTACTCCGGAGGCTGAGGCAGTAGGATCGCTTCAGCCCAGGAGTTTGAGGTTGCTGTGAGCTAGGCTGGTGCCACGGCACTCTAGCCCGGGCAACAGAGTGAGACTCTGTCTCAAAAAAAAAATTACTCAGCTGTTTGGAGTAAATGAATCATGCCTGAAAAGCTCTCATGATCTGCTTGAACAAGATAAGAAGGAGCTTTTAAAACTCATTAGTAGAACTATGAAAAGCTCAAGCCCTCTCAAAATGAGTTGTAAATAGATAGGGGGTGTGTGTGTGTGTGTGTGTGTGTGTGTGTGTGTGTGTGTGTGTGTGTGTGTGTGTGTGTGTATTTCTCATTTCAATGGACTAACACAAGAGAATAAAGTTTGGAACTTATCGTAGTAGTAGAAATAAAAGGAAGAAGACAACTGAATCACAAGGACTAGAAAATAAGATATTTTAAAAAGATAATGCCCAATTAAAATCACAGCAAGTGACTTTGCGGACATCAACAAACTGATTCTCAGTCGACAGGGAAAACAAAAAACTTAGAATAGCAGACACAATATTTAAGAAGAAGTAAAACCTAGAGGACTGACACTACCCAACCTCAAGACTTTCTGTAAAGCTAGAGTAATCAAGACACTGTGGTACTGGCAAAAGAATAGATAAATAGATCAATGGAACAAAACAGAGAGCCCATAAATGGACCCACGCAAATATAGTTGACTGAGCTTTGACAAAGGAGCGAAGGCAATTTGATGGAGAAAAGATAGTCTTTTCAAAGAATGGCACTGGAACAACTTGGCATCCACATGTGAAAAATGAATCCAGACATGACTTTTTACCTTTCAAAAAATTAACTAAAAATGGGTCATACACCTAAGCATAAAATTCCAAGCTATAAAACCCTACAAGAAGAAGACATGGTAAAATGTAGGTGACTTAGGTTTTGCAATGACTTTTTAGATACAACACCAAAAGCAATATCTGTGAAAGAAAAATGATACGTAATACTTCATTAGAATTAAACATTTCTCTCCCATGAAAGACATTGTTAAGAGAATAAAAACAGGCCACAGACTTGGAAAAAAAAATTTGCAAAATACATGTCAGAGGTAAGACTTGTATTCAAAATATATAAAGAACTTTTAAAACTTAGCAATAAGATAACCAGCAATTCAATTTAAAAATGAGCTAAAGACCTTCTTTGGCCAAAGAAGATACGCAATGGCAAACAAGCATATGGCAAGATGTTCAACATAATATGTCATCAAAGAATTATGAATTTAAACAACACTGAGATATCACTACACACCTATTAGACTGGCTAAAATCCAAAACCCTGACATCATCAAATGCTGGTGGGAATGTGGAGCAACAGGAATGCTCATTCACTGCTGGTAGGAATGCAAAATGTCACTGCCACTTTGGAAGACAACCTAGCAGGATGGAGGGGGTATATGGGAAGTCTCTGTAGTTTCTACTCAATTTTTCTATAAACTGAAAACTAAAATATCTAAAACTAAAACTAAAATATCTAAAAAATAAAATGTATTAATTTTTTTTAAAAAAGAGACCAAGAGTAAAACTATTCCTGAAACAAAAACGACGTAAAATATGCAAAAAAAAAGTGAAAAAGAAAAATAGAAGCAAAGTCTTACCCTTTAGAAGAAATCATAGGATAAAATTTAAAAGTGAAATAAAATTGTCAATAGAATTTAAATGTTTGTCAATAGGACTATAATTTTTAAAAGAAAAAATACAAACAGCAAATCCAAGATAAGAAGTTTAGGGAGATTCAATTCCATGTTATTACACTTTCTTATCAAATCCCATAAGGACTTCAAAATTATATGACTTTGCTAGATATTCTAAAAATTCATTTGTCTCTTTTGGCGTATGCCTCATTCATATTCAAATCTGGTTGATATTATGGCAATTAACAGTCCAGGAGATGGGCCAACCTAATCTAATTAAAGTTTCTCGGGGAATCATCATCATGAATTAATATTTAATTGCTGTGTGCTGGAAAAGCAAAAGATTCACAATTCCATGTTGTAATGATTCCTGACATCTCCATGGAATTTGAAGAAATGTTATTTTCCCACTTCATGACATATTGGGAAATGAAATGGGGAAATGATGTAGAATTGTACATAATGATGTGAAGACTCAGTAATGAACAGCTCTTTATAGATATTGACAAATGGCATAGCACTTAAGCAGCCAAATATGTTCCCAATGAATGAGTGTAACACATAGAGGAAATCGGTTTGGCCTTAAATGCCAAAAAGTATTATAATTACTGTTTTGTTTTTAGAGATTTCCTTGGATGTTTGTTGCTATAATTTCGGGTGGCGTGAGCCTTTTGGCACCGAAAAACTCTCTTTTTGAAGGCCTGATTGTTACTTGATCATTAATGGTGATGAGATCTTTTCTGTCTAAGATGAATTTTTTTTTTTTCATTTGAGCTGTGAATAGTGCAAATTGACTCTCAATTAAAATTGGTAAGTATTACATTTGCCCTCTATCTTTGGGACCGGGAATACTTCCTGCTTTAAAAGACAGCAGTGGCAGCAAACTCAAGTATGTGATGTCGGCCACTTCACTTCCTCGGCTTCATGTGCTGAGAGGTTTTCATTCTACCATGACGTAGACAAAAGAAAATGTCACCCTGTTTCTGAGTCTACAGGACACAGATATTCTCTCATAGTTTCGACGAGTAGTCAGTGCTATTTGATGTGAACGTCTTCAGCTGCTCATCTCAAAATTATTTAATATCATCTTTACCTGTCCTCTTTTTCTCACAATTTCTGAGAAAAAAAATATATATACTGTATCTCTTTTTCTCAACTCAGTAAGAATCAGGGAACTACAAAGGAAAATACCAATGAGATGCTGTATTTTACCTATAGAATGATAGGTAAATAAAATTATATTCTGCCAGCACCAAGTGTCGATGAGGATGTTGATGGGATTAAAAGTTGGTATGCAAGTGTGATAGGCAGGGCCAGCTGAGGGTAAAGCTTCTCTGGTCGCTCTCAGAGCACATGGTTTCAGGTGGGAAGTGGTTGCTGAACTAGGGACTGGCTGCATTCCCAGCAGCTGAGCGTGGCCTTGAAATTACAGTAGTGCTCACTGGTTGAGGTACCACTTCAAAGACGAGCCTATAGGAAGCTGGTGTGTCTCTGGGCACTTACTTCCCTTCCCCTTCCACCTCTGGATGCGGTGGATGGGAGAACCACAGGTTGTCAAGAATCTAGCTGTCCTCCATGAAGTAGGAGAGTGAGCAACAGATCAGGAACAGTTATAAATGATTAGTGTCTTTGGGTCTAAGCTTAGCCTACCCTAACACACACACACATTTTGGAGACTAATTTAACCAGATCCAGAAAGACTAGAAGTAGACATACTATAGCATCCAGGAATTTCACTTCTTGATATGTTTCCTGAAGAAATATTTGCACCATGCATTGCAGCCATTGCAGAATTATTTTTATAATAGCAGCAAAATATTAGAACCACATAAATGTTAGTCAA
This sequence comes from Avahi laniger, assembly GCA_963575035.1. Classification (NCBI taxonomy): domain Eukaryota; kingdom Metazoa; phylum Chordata; class Mammalia; order Primates; family Indriidae; genus Avahi; species Avahi laniger. Next base: position 12,810 of record CAUYSK010039934.1, on the reverse strand, counting down.
TAACGGGGTGAACAGACAAAAACATAAGGTGCTCACATGAATAGCACACATAGTTAAAAGAAATGAACAAGAACTATGGTCTATATTCAAGTTAAGCTTTTGTATAAGGAAAATGTTACCAAAATGATAGTTAAATATTATATCATTTGTTTAAACACAAACACATGAAAAAGAAAGACAATGTTTAAAAATTTTTTTTTTTTTTTGAGACAGAGTCTCACTCTGTTGCGCAGGCTAGAGTGCCGTGGCATCAACCTAGCTCATAGCAACCTCAAACTCCTGGGCTCAAGCAATCCTCCTGCCTCAGCCTCCCAAGTAGCTGGGATTACAGGTATGTCCCACCGTGACCGGCTAATTTTTTCTATTTTTAGTTGTTTGGTCAATTTCTTTCTATTTTTAGTAGAGACGGGGTCTCGTTCTTGCTCAGGCTGGTCTCGAACTCCTGAGCTCAAACAATCTACCCGCCTCGGCCTCCCAGAGTGCTAGGATTACAGGCGTGAGCCACCACGCCCGGCCAAGACAATGTTAAATGTGAACATAAAAATATAAAGGGGATACTAGAAGTATAATATCAGCCTCATGATCTTAAGGAAAAGAAGAAAATAGGACCAGGTTTGAAGTCAAGAAGAGCTTTATTTGGCTATGTTTTGTATCTTAAGAAAAATGATGCCAGCACATGTTATTTGAGCAATGATTTTGAAAATAAATGTGATGATCAAAGAAGCAAATGTGATCAAATATTGAGAGGGTTAAATAATGAGTGATGGAAATTATGGTCCAATACATGAAACCGTATGTTACTGACTCTTGGAATGAAAGAGTATGTGCGCAATAAACTCTCAAGTTATTTGTCTTTTTTTTATATTATTCAGGGACCTAGAAGCCATGACTATAAAAGACAGTGGGTACTGGTGTGGTAACTCACAACAACTACTCAGTTTATTTTAACAGTTTTGTAATTCACAAATCACAAAATTTACCCATTATAAGTGTGCAGTTCAATGAGTTTTAGAAAATTTATGAATTGTGCAACTATCACCACAATCCAATTTTACAACACTTTTATCACTCCAAAAAGTACCTTTGTGCCATTTTATAGTCACCGTTGCTTCCACTATTAGCCCCAGGAAAACCATTGATATGTTTCTGTCTCTATAGCTTTGGCTTCTCTAGAAATTTTATTTCAATGGAATCATACAATCTGCAGAGTAACTATCTGGCTTGTTTGTTTAGCATAGTATTTTGAAGGTCATCCCTGGTTTTCTGTGTACCAGTAGTTCATTCCTTCTTAATGTGAGGTTTTTGTGTGGCTATACCATATTTTGTTGATCTGTTCACCAGTGAATGGACATCTTGGTTGTCCCCATGTTGGGATATTATGAATAATGCTGCAAGCAAATCTTTGCAGAGCCAAATGCTTTCATTTCTGCTGGAGAATATAGAAGACTGAATGTTAGCCCCCAAAAGAAATGTTTACTCAGAACCTGTGAAGATGACCTTATAGGGAAAAAGGGTCTTTGCAGATGTAACTAAGCCAAGGATCTGGAGGTTAGATCATCACAGATTACCAGGGTGGACCCTAAATCTGTTGCCCAGTGTGCTTGTAAGAGTCGTATGAGGAAAAGACACACACAAAAAGGACAAAGTCACATGAAGACAGAGGCAGGGATTAGAGTTAGGCTGCCACAAACTAAGGGATGCTTCGAGACTCTTAGAAGCTGCAAGAGGCAAGGGAGCATCCTCCCCTAGACCCTTCAGAAGAACCATTGGCCCCCTGGGCTCCTGAAGTGTAAAAGAATAAATTTCTGCTTCTTTGGGCCACCAAGTTGGTGGTGATTTGTTACAGCAGCTCTAAAAAAAACTAATAAAGGTAGCTATCCAAGAGTATTGCTACGTCACATAGTAAGTGATCATTTAGCTTTAAAAAAAAAAACCAGCAAACTGTTTTCCAAAGTGGCTGTGCCATTGTGCATTTCCTGGCAACAGTATAAGAGCTGCAGTTTCTCCAGCAAATTGGTTTCACTGATCAACGCCTAAATACACACATAGGAATAACATTTATCGGGCGTCGGGCAGATGGGAGGGGGGAGGAGGGGATGGGTAAATACATACATAATGAGTGCGATGCGCACTGTCTGGGGGATGGACACGCTTGAAGCTCTGATTGGTGGGGAGCAGGGGCAAGGGCAACGTAACTTAAACATTTGTACCCCCATAATATGTAGAAATAAAAATATGTATAAAAAAAAGCCTTGGGGGGGGGAAAGAGTTGCAGTTTCTCCATGTCAATAGCAACACTGGGTATTGTCAGTATTTTTCATTTTAGACATTCTAATGGATACGTAATGGTATCTTATTTCTCTGATGACTAATGATATTCAATATCTTGTGCTCATTTCAAATTTTTGCTCATTTTCTTATTGGAAAGTAGATCTTATTACTGAATGTAAGAGTTCTTTATATATTTTGAATACAAGTCCTTTATCAGATATGTTTACAAATATTTTCTTCAAGTCTATGGGTGACTATTAAAAGGCAGATTATAAATAAAGTTACATTTATCATCTTTTTCCTTGATATATCATATTTTTGGTGTCACAGCTATGAAATGTTTGCCTAACCCAAGACCACGAATAACTTTTTCCTATGTTTTTTTCTAGATGTGTTATAGCATCAGCTCTTACATTCAGATTTATAATCCATTTTGAGTCACGTTTTGTGTATGGTGTAACTTAACGGTCTAGGTTCATCTTTTTCCATATTGATAATCAATGGTCTCAGCACCATTTGTTGAATAGACTATCATTTCCACATTGAAATACTTTGGCACCTTCAACAAAGATCAGTTGACCGTATGTGTGGGTTTATTTCTGGATCCTCCAGTGGTTTCCATTGATTTGTATTTCTGTCCTTACACCAGCATCACTCTGTCTTGATACTTTATTAATATGTTAAGTTTTGAAATCAGGTGGAATAAGTCCTATACTTTGTTCTTTGTCTTTTGAAGTTTTTCATTTTTTATTTTTAATTATTATGGGTACATAATAGTTGCATATATTTATAGGGTCCATGTGATGTTTCGATACAGGCATACAATGTGAATTAATCGAATCGGGTAACTGGGGTATCCATCACCAAAGGCATTTATCATTTCTTTGTGTCAGAAACATTCCAATTCCACTCCTTTTTTTTTTTTTTTTTTTTTTTTGAGACAGAGTCTCACTCTTTTGCCAGGGCTAGAGTGAGTGTCGTGGCGTCAGCCTGGCTCACAGCAACCTCAAATTCCTGGGCTCAAGTGATCCTCCTGCCTCAGTCTTCCGAGTAGCTTGGACTACAGGCATGCGCCATGAGGCCCGGCTAATTTTTTCTATATATTTTTTTAGTTGTCCAATTAATTTCTTTCTAGTTTTAGTAGAGACGGGGTCTTGCTCTTGCTCAGGCTGGTTTCGAACTTCTGAGCTCAAACAATCGGCCCGCCTCGGCCTCCCAGAGAGCTAGGATTACAGGCGTGAGCCACCGCGCCCGGCCCAATTCCACTCTTTTAATTGTCTTGGTTATTCTCAAGTCCTTTTTATATTTCCATATAAATTTTAGGATTCCTTTCGATGTTACTACAATCTGGCTATATCCCACAGCTTGTGGGATCTTTCATATGTCAACTGAAAATCAGTGCGTATGTAACAATCTCTGCTGAGATTACAGAAGATTATTGATATTCCAATGCTATAAAGTGAAAATTTTGACAATGGTTGGGACCACCTTGAAAAAATACATCCTACAATCCAAATATTATCTTTCTTTTTTTGCTTTTTTTTTTTTTCTATTTTAGACAGTCTCTTTCTGTTGCCCGGGCTAGAGTGCTGTGACGTCAGCCTAGCTCACAGCAACCTCAAACTTCTGGGCTCAAGCGATACTCCTGCCTCAGGCTCCCGAGTGGCTGAGACTATAGGCATGCACCACCACACCCAGTTAATTTTTTTTTCAGCATATTATGGGGGTACAGATGTTTAGGTTCCCAGCTAATTTTTTACAGGATCTCTTGTTCAGGCTGGTCTCGAACTCCTGAGCTCAAGCGATCCTCCCACCTCTGCTTCCCAGAGTGCTAGGATTACAACCGTTAGCCACAGGGCAGGGCCCTATTCGTGTCTTTTAACATTCTACTTTAAATGTAAAGCACCTTAATGTAGTACATGGTCTTTGATGTATGAAAAATCTGGATTCACATTTTACCCCACCCACTTTCTATTGTAGACAATATTTTTAATCTCTCTGAACCTCAGGTCCATTACCTTTAAAATGGCAAAGGTAATAGCTAACATATAGGGGATCATTGAGCATTTACTATATTTAGAGTTTCTTGCATGTAATAGCACGTAAAAATTATAAAAAAAATTCATCCAGTCATGCACCCACCATTCATTTTATTAAGTAAAATCAGTTAATGATATGGAGTGCTGATAATACAGTAATGTACCTGACAAAATCTCTGTTCTTATAAATTTTACATTTTTATAGGTGAGGTGGGACAAATGCAAATAAAAAATAGATTATTCTAGATTGTGTTAATTGTTATGAAGCACATAAAACAGGATATTACCATAGCAAGTGAATGGGAGTGGGGGCTTTGGGGATCAGGGCTGTCCAGGAAGGTCTCGGTGGGAGGTAACAATCAAGCTGAGACTGTCAGTGGTAAGAAAGACGCAGGTATAGGAATGTCTAGGGGGAACATCATTTTAAGCATAATAAATAGTAAATTCACAAACAAATGTATTAACTTAAGAAGCACACATTCCAGGAATAGAAGGAAGTCTTAAGTGGCTGGAGGTTAGTACAAATTAATGTAAACACAGAGGGGAAAAAAAAAAAAGTCAAAGTCATTAGAGAAATAATACATTAGTTATCTGTTACTATGTTAAAAAACACTCCAAGCCGACTGGCTTGAAAAAACAACAATTCATTATTTTTCGTGATTCTGTGGGTTGACTGGGTGGTTCTTCTGCGGGTTTGGCCTGGGCTCATCCGTGTGGCTGCATTCGTCTGGCAGGATGGCAGGTGGCAGGGCCCTGTCTCCGTGCCAGCTTTCATCCTAGAATTCTGCATGGTCCAGCGCCATCGGGGCAGTGTACCAACCGGATTAAGGCCACTTAAGGTCGAGGGTCCACAGCTTATACAATGTCACCTCCACCTCATAAGGGAAACAGCTCCTCTTGATGAAAGGAGCTACAAAATATTGTCACCATGGTTTTTGACCCATTGTACTTTGTCCTCTGGCCATAATTACGTACATTGTTCCCCCATGCCAAATATGTTCACCATCTCCCCGAGAAGTTTCATGCCTTTACAGTGTCCGGCTCAGTATCCAAGTCCAGAATCACATCATGTAAATCAGATCCAAAGGAGGTTCCCTTGGGTGGAGATTGGCTGACAAACCACAAAATGCAAAATCCAAAAAGGCTTATGACCCACAAAATGTTCCTATGAGCTTAGGACAGTGCTGTCCAATAGAAATATAATGTGAAACACATATGTAATTTTAAATTTTCTAATATTCCAATAGTCACATTAAAAAAGTAAAAATAAATGATTAGAAATAATTTTAATAATATATGTTATTTAACTCAATGTGTCAAAAATGTTATTTCAAACATGTAATAAATATAAAAATTATGACTGAGAATTTTACATTTTTTCATACTGTCTTCAAAATTTGGTTTTTATGGTAAACTTATAAAACACCTCAATTCAGGTGCTCAGTAGCTGCATGTGGCTAACAACTGCTCCAGTGAATATATGAACACTTATGAATCAATAAGAAAAAGACAAACAATCAAAAAAAGTGGGAAAAAGACATGAACACAAAAACAAGTACACTCAGCCTTCTTTTATTCTGTGTTCATAGACATAGTACATTTAAAGTGCTTTTTCTGAGACCAGTCTGAGGCACTGTAGTGATGATGATTGGGGGTTTCCTTTTCCTCTAAAAGGAATAAAAACGGCTTAATTCTCCATAGTTGTGATTTTATTTGATAGTTAAAGATTAAAAAGACTGACCACATTATCCATTGAAATTTCATGTTTCATTCTATTATATTTTAACATTTATCCATGTTCCTAAAATTTTAATTATCCAAGGTACTTTTGATTCTGATAGTCAATTCATTACTCTTCAGAAAAATTGTGGTTCTATATGACAGAATCTTCACTATTTGCATGATATCAACCCAAAAGTTGAGGAATGAAAAGAAAAAAAAAATCACGGAGGTATACAAATGTACTGATTTTCTAGAGTCACAAAAAAGAAATTAAACGACCAAGCTTAACTTCTAGTTCTTTGGAGACCGCATCCCCACAAAGGATATTTTCTTATCTCTTGAAAACATTCCCCTTGTTAAGTCCACTATTTTATACATACCTGAGAATTCTTTCCTTTCAAAAGAATAATTATGGCAGTAATTTTACTGTGCTATTCATGAGAGTTCTGAAAAGGTTATCCGTTTCCTAAATGCCGCTATTAGACTTCTTGGAGAGCTTTTTTCATAGAGTTCCTGATAAGCCTTCTCAGAGAAATAAGGGAGTAAGGGAGATAATTATTGAGCCCCAAGAATAAAACTTCTAATAGTGTTTGGTGGAAAGTTGACTCATTCCGAAGAAGAGGAGTGTTAAATATTTGAGCCCCTTCTAGGCTGACGATTCTTTTTTAGCGGGGAAAAGGTGCTTTGAGAGGTCATGCTAAGTTCTGTCACCCAATTGTCTTATGATGTCCTATGACCCCAACCATAATGTCTGGTATGAATTTTCTCAAAACTGGGAGTAAAATAAATAAAAGCGATACCATAACCTGAAGATACGGTGAAACAACCAACAACCACCACAGCAACATTAATTACAAAAAAAAAAAAGACACCAAGAGGAACAAAGCCACCATGTTGGGAAATTCAACCAACACTTTATACCACTTGGGGTGTGTGTGTGTGTGGGGGGGCAACTCCATTAACATGAACAGCCAAGAAAGGAGAAATAACATGGGAGCCACGTAACGGTGACCACAGAGCAAGCCTGAGAGTGGTGTTAATAGAGGAGTAACCACTAGGGCCAAGCCACTGCCAGCCCCCAGTGTGAACATCAGGGTGGATGTTAAAAGGAAAAGCAAGAGTGGCTGCCTCAGCCACCCCAGGGGCGTGATGACATTTGGCCTCAGAATCTGGAGAACTTTGGGTGAACCACGCAGATTTTCCTGGCAAGGGAAGGGAAGTTGTTGAGTAATTTGGGAGCCCAGAGAATGCACTGCGTGGGGAAGACAAGGAGTGAAAGATTCTGTTCCTTTCACTGGAGACCTTTTCCCTACCCTACAGCAGCCTGGAGACTGAGACTAGAGCTATAAGTCATCCTACTCTTACTTGTTCTGAACAGTGCAAAAGTTTCCATAGTTTCAAAAGCTTACTTTCCCTTCAGCACTTTTTAAAACCTACTTACCAATTTTATGGACTACTTATTTCATACTGTATGTGATTTATAATGTGAAAAATCCCAAGCAGTCTAGTTTATGACCAGGAAGACGGTCCTACTGAGCTTTGGAATTGCTGTGCCTGTTCTTTGAGCTGTAATATATAGCTTAGGTATTTGTGGGATATTGCGTCCGAATCCGAAATTTGAGCTTAAAGAAAAAAAAAAAAACAGGCACATTACTTTAAATTGAGTCTTAGAACAATGTTTCACCAATTTCATTTCTTATTTTTCTGTCTTCCTCTGAGCAGTTAAAAAGTAAAACATCACTTTGGAAGATATACATTTAAATTACTTTGTAGGGAGTACGTAATTTGAATCTAAAACACCCTAAATTATCTGTCCATTAACAAAAATCAGATCTAGCACTCCCCAAACTACTTTGTTTAATTGAAAATGTTCAAAGAGCAATCCTTCATAAATATTCAAATTCAGTGTCTTGAACTAATTTACCTCTATTTGATTATTCTTTCATGGTATGAAATTGAAAGTAATAAAGCTAATAAGTAAAGCTAATAAGTAAAGCTAATGGACTACCCTCCACCTGGATTAATATAGATTAATGCATTATCCACCTTGATTAATATGGAAAGCCAATCTTAACAAATTTAAGCAAAATGGCCTATTACTTTTGTTCTTGATGGCAAGGGTATTTTTTAATTAAAAACACAGATTGGTGTTTTCCCCCAATCTTCTATTTTGAGAAATTCCAACCTAATAGGAAAGTTGTAAAAATAAGACAATCAATGTCTATATACCACTTATCCAGGTTCATCAATTATTAATGTTTTGCCACGTTGTATCTACTTTTCTTTCTTCTTTTTCTTTTCATGACTTATTTAAAAGTCAGTTGATATCTTGACACTTCACCTCTAAATACTTCAGCCTTTCTGTCCTAAGGAAAAGGACATTTTCCTACATAACCATCATTTAATTATTAACTCAAGAAACTTAATATTGATACAATTCTATGATCTAATATTCAGTTCATAGTCAAATTTCCCCAGTTTTCCCAATGATGTTTTTCTAACTTCTTAAAATTAACAATCTGGTAAAGAATTACACATTGAATGTAGTCATCATACCCTCATCTACTTTAATTTCAAATAGTTCAGCAGCTTTTAATTCTTATTCTTTTCTCTAAATGATTCTGGGAGGACATTAGAGAGATTACCCATAAATACCTCAGCATGTATCTCTAAAGAACAAATCCCTTACAGAAACATGGTGTGATTTTTAAAATGGTGTTTATTTTTACTATATTTATTATAAAATTTATTTATTATAAAAATTGATTGTTTCTTTTTATAGAAAATTGAGAAAACACAGAATACTAGAAGATAGGGAAAATTTATGACCACCATCACCCAGTGAAAAACTATGACTATTTTGTTACATTTCCTTTTAATCTTTTCTTTATATGTTATTTGTTTGCTTATGTGATTTCACAAATGGAAGGACAATCATAATGGAAGAATTTAAATAATGTATTTTAGCTTCCATTTAACAGCATCTCTCTCTAAAGCCAGAATGACCCAAATCCAAATACAGCTAGCGCGATGAGATCAAAAGATTCAGGCTAATGATTTCAGAAACCATTATTAAAATTCCCTGAACTCCGAAATGCTGTCTAGAATTGTGGAGATAAATTGACACACAAAATCCTTCAATTACGTTATTATTTAGAGCTTCTAGGCAACTGTTTTTCCATAAAATTGTAGTGTCAGCTAAACTAAAGTGAATTCCAGAATTTTCTATTGTGACATCTAATGGAAGAAATCGAAATGGACAAGAGAGCACATGATGGGGTGAGAGGGGAATTCTCTCAATTGTACTATTGCAGATTACACTAATTCCTCTTTAAGACCTGTCTAGAGGACATTACCAAAGTAAAAGTATACATTTAAAATCAACTTCAGGGCAATAAAGGGCGTCAAAAAATGATGAGTTGATGCAGTCTGGGAACAAATTCAAAACCTTCAACATATTTCACTGGATTTTTTTTTTCTTTATCACAGTGAATGTGCTTTGCATTTCCCAAAGGAAAGTGTCCACAGACAGAACCATTCAGAACACATTTCAAAGGAAATGGGGATATAACGTTACATGTTCACTCATCTGACGAGGCGCTGTGGAAACTGGCAGTACCATCTAATTAAATAAAATGTCTAGGGTTTTTGTTTTGTTTTTGTTTTTGTTTTTGGTATTTCTTTCAGCCAAAATTTGGGCGGGGGGAGGGGGCAGGGGGGAGGGGGAAGAGGGGACAGGTATATGCATACACAAAGAGTGCAATACGCACCATCCAAGGGATGGGCACACTTGAAACTCGGACTTGGGGGGGAGTGGGGAGGCAAACGCAACATACATAACCTAAACATCTGTACCCCCATAATATGCTGAAATAAAAAAAAAAATAACTCTATGGGAAGCCAGGCACAGACATCAGACATTATCATACTGCTCCAAAGTGTATATATTTATTAACAACTGGCAAGAGTTTTATATACATGCTTGGTAAAAGTCTGACAATTTTTAAATGACTGGACTCTTCTGAAAAAGCAAGAAAGAAAAAATTCAAGAGGCCTATGGTCCCTTATAACCACGAAAACAAAATGTAAAATGAAAATAATTTATTAACTTAGAGTCATACACCCTTCCACACTGAGGAAACTGAGCTGTGCTTTGAAGTTTTCTAAAATAATTTTACATAGTCATTCTTTCCATAGCTGTTGAAAGGAGCAATCCATCATCTTATGCATATATAATGAAAAAGGATTAATTAAAGCAATAAATTATGAATAAGAGCTGTTTGTTCTTTGGGAAAGAGAGTTATTTTTCTTTTTTTGTAAATATTACAGTTCAAAATAAAGTTTATGCTTTTATGATACCATTAAATGTAATTGATATTCTTGATTTTTCCTGTTATGTTTTATTTGTTTAAAAAAAGGAAACAGCAATTTGTTAATATTAAGTTTGGGTGGTTCTAACAGCTCATATGAAAATTATATACCATATATTTGATATTGTTCTGCTCAGAAAAATCTATTTGTAGCATAATTTAATTAGTTGACTTTTAAATGCAAATGTAGCCATTGTCTGTTACTATAATCTAGCATAAAAGCTAGAGGACATTTCAAGAAGTAATTTAAAAATTTTAAAAAGTTCATAAAACTCTTCCATATAGGTATAATAAAATCAGAAATTAAATTTTCATCAGGTAATATAGTCATATATACATATATGTGTATATATGAAGTGCAAATTCTGTAAGTCTTGTCTGATTGTCAATGTCAGACATAAAGCAAGAAATATATTCTTAGTATAAATTGTTATACCAACGGACACAACCACACACACACAACTGCTCAGAAACTGCAGATCCCTTGTGTGAATAAGATAAAAAATAAAAAAGGATGAATTAATTCCTTTTGCAGCAATTTAAAAGGAATTATAGACCATCATCCTAAGTGAAATACCTCAAGAATGGAAACCAAATGCCACATGTTCTCTCTAATAAATTGGAACTAACCAATGAGCACACATGTGCACAGAGGGAAGTAAAACTCACTGGAAATGAAGTAGCGGGGAGGCGGGAAAAGGGGGAGGGACAAAACCCACCAAACTGGTACAATGAACGCTATTCAGGTGATGGGCACATTTATAGCCCTGACTCAAGCCATGTAACGGAACTATTTGTACCCCTTAATATTTTAAAATTAAAAAAAAGACAAAAGCGTGCATGCCATCTTTTCTAAGAAGATACCTCATTCAATTTACATAAAGGGACCGTCTAATGCTATTTTCAAATTATTTCCAATAAAAAAATGAAATGTCCATTTAACACTGGACCCTCCTCTTTCAGTCTTGATCAGACAGCTAGACCTTTTGAAATGACACTTATTGGAACTTGTATATTCTAAAAGGAAAAGATTACTTTTTTACTATTAAAAAAAGAGAATATGAAATAGTGCCCCAAAGTGTTTATTTTTAAATTCATGGGAAGACATGAACTTTGAAACTCCTGTGTTCTGAGCTGCCAAAGGTATCAGAGGGAGTTGACGCTAAAAGATTCAGAAAGTATTCGTCATGCTGCATAGCACTGAAGACAGGAAACAGTTAGGATTATCTATATTGGAATGTCTCTTATATTGAACCCAATAATCATGGCTGAAATAAAATGTTATGGTAGGTACCAGTGACAGTGGAACATTAACAAAAGCAATGCTGGAAGTGAAATACCCTAACCATAATGTGGTTGGTAAACTACTACATTGTGCTTCTACTAATGAAAAAGATTTGCTCTTCAAAAATTGTAACTAAAATCCAGTTCTTTCCACCCACTACCCAGTATCAACAGGAGAGCTCATCGTTGTGAGTAAATATGTTCCTTGGATTCAAACATTTCTGAATAGACTTAACTCTCTGATTCTCCCAAGCATCAATAGGAATTGAAAAAAACCCTTGAACCCTGGGTTCAAGTTCAGATGATGCCACTTCTTGCTAGCTTGAGGTTTTTTCTAGCAGAGTTATTGTCTGAGTCTGTGCCTTAAGTGGTCAAATACTCCGCACACTTAACAGAGGGTGGTTTCCAACTCAGGAAGTCCACGAAGTCTGAGAATGGAGCAAGGATTGCTTGTCTCGATGGTCACTTGCTATGGACTAAATTTGTGTCCCCTCCATTAAATATTGAGGCCCTAATCTTCAGTGTGATGGCATTTGAGGTGGGGCCTTTGGGAGGTAATTATGTCAGGAGGGTGGAGCCTTTATGAATGGGCTTGGTGCCCTTATAAAAAACAGAGAGAAGGCAGGGCGAGGTGGCTCACGTCTGTAATCCTAGCTCTCTGGGATGCTGAGGCGGGTGGATTGTTTGAGCTTAGGAGTTCGAAACCAGCCTGAGCAAGAGCGAGACCCCGTCTCTACTAAAAATAGAAAGAAATTAATCGGACAACTAAAAATACATAGAAAAAAATTAGCCAGGCATGGTGGCACATGCATGTAGTCTCAGCTACTCGGGAGGCTGAGGCAGGAGGATCACTTGAGCCCAGGAGTTTGAGGTTGCTGTGAGCTAGGATGATGCCATGGCACTCTAGCCCAGGCAACACAGTGAGACTCTGTCTCAAAAACATAAAAAATATAAAAAACAGAGAGAAGGTATCTCTCTCTCTGTGTCCCTCTCTCTCTCTCTCTTGCTGTCATGCGAAGACACAGAGAAAAGGTGGCCATGTGTAAACCAGGAAGAGGCCCCTCACCAAGAACCTGACCACGCTGACATCTTGATCTTCTAAACTGTGAGAAATATATGATTGT
>CAUYSK010039933.1:0-16073 GCA_963575035.1 Avahi laniger | reverse complement strand
CAAGTTTCAAATATGTCCATCCTATTGCGTGGTGCGCATTGCACTCTTTGTGTATGCATCATCTAGCTTGGCATATGATCACTTGACCTAAAATTTTTGCTTTCTAGAATTATAATAACCTATACTATGGATTTTGCCCTTTTTAAATAGTGATTTAACAAGTGCAAAAATGTATATGCATTGAAAAAATACTAGGAAGAAAGAGAACACAGTGCCAGTAGAGACTGTCTGTGGGCGATAGAATTGGCCATTGTTATTTTAGACTTAAGTTCCATCCATATTGATACCTTATCTGCCTTTTCTTAGCTTTACAAAGTACAGCCATTGGGGAAAACTTGAAAATAGAACAAAATATAGGGAAGAGAATTTAAAAATGACCCATGACTTCACCACTCATATCACAGCTGGCATTTTATATTGCCCTTGCCACATGTAGTCAAAACAGTGAATATGCATCATTTCCCAGGCCTACAGCTCGTTCTCTTTGCACACGTTTCTGACAGCTTGCCCTATAGAGTATTTTCACAGAATGACTGACGGCTGCAGCGTAGGAGCTCTTGCTGAGCCTAACAAATAAGCCTCCGTCACAATCGACCTAAACAGGAACTTCATTAAGGAAACCGTGTCCCTATATAATTAATGACCCAGTTTGGTGGTTAGCCCCAAACTTGGACAGTACGTTCTCTAGTAACGTGTAATTTATACATTATGTTGGAATCATACGAAGCTTGTTTATTCATAGTAAAGCTCAAATGTATAGGAAAATGGGATAGTTTCTTCAGTGAGCCCATTAAGAAATTTTCTGTTGAGTATGGGCAGAATTTAAGCAGATTATTTCCTTTGATGGGCATGAAGCTGTCCTGTTTAGTATGCCTGTTCAAGAAAGTTTTCAGACTTTTTTTCTGTTTTAAACTAGAGAATATGTGATTTGGTGATGGACTCTATAAATAGCATGACCCATTTTTAACAAGATTGCTGATATGTTTTTCAGCAGGACTTTGTGGTTTAGCTAATGAAATCTTTTCAGAGATGATCCTCTGAGCCTTCTGTCTAGTTAATATTGCTACTGATGCTTTTATGACTTAATTGCCTTTGTGGTTTAATTCACTTCATGACACATCCATCATCATAAAGTTTACACTGTTCACCCCTATCTGTTGTAGTATTTGCTTGATGACTTCTGAGGCAGGGAGAGGTTGATAGGTGGTTTTATGCTATTAAAAATAAGTGGTATGGGCTAATCTATCTATTTAATTAAAACAGTACTTTTAATTAGTGCATTGAAGTTATTCCTTCTGATAATTTTCTGTTCCATAGTATTATCTGAGCCCATAGCAATAGTTATTTATATCATTTGTAGAGAATTATAGTTTATAAAGTCATTTCATGTTTACTCTACCATTTAATCACCCCAGTTCTACATCCTCTTCTCCCCAAAAACCCTACAGTGGTAGATATTATTATCCTCATTGTGTGGGTGAGGAAGCTGAGGCAAAGAAATCATAGGACAGTTTGCTGGGTCAGTGTGGCTAGTGTGTGGTAGAACTTGGACTTTCTGCTATAGAAACTTGACAGTTGGGATATTACAGTTTAGAAAAGAGCTTCTGTTTTGTTGTCTGTTACTGGTATTGCCATAGTATTAATATCATAAAAATATGTCTAAAGGGCTCATGCTGAGCTCTGGATTTTGAGAGATTTTCAGCTAAACCTTGAAAGTTGGCTTGGTCACATCTTTCATTTTGTGGACTTGGTCAAGAGTTCATGTGGCAGTATAGTTTTGTTTTGTTTTTTGAAGAGATGGGGTCTTGCTCTGACACCCAGGCTGGAGCACAATGGTGTAATCATAGCTCACTGCAGCCTCAAAGCCCTGGGCTTGAGCAATCCTCTCGCCTCAACCTCTGGAGTAGCTGGGACTGTAGGCACAAAAATCAGGTTTTAGAGGAACCAAAATCTGTTCTTCCTTGCTTCCTTTAGAGCCAATCTGTACTTGCATTGGGTTTTTTCATTTTTCCCCTAGCCATGAAATATCAGGAAATTTAAAATGCATCTCAATGTCAGAACTCGCTTTCTGATGGTACCACTGTCTACCTAGAGCTCTTTGGTGGCTCCTCAGTGCTTGTGTGGTGAGAGCCACATTCCTTGGCACAGCCCATAAGGCTGTCCTGACTAAGCCCCTGCCCATGGCTCTCTGATTATCTTGCCTCATTTCTGCAGCAGTTGCATATTGTGCTTCTTCTTGTGATGTGCCCATTCAAGTCAGCCCAGCTATCTACTCATTCACCTAATTGATTCTGCTCACTGTTGAGGACTCAGTCTAAGTGTTATAGCACCCAAAGTCTTCTCTCATTCCTTGCTACCCATCACCTTTCTGTCAGATCAGGCTGGCTTAGTACTTCTGATATTTTATAGGTACTTACGCCCATCTGTCTTAGTACTTACTCATTCTATTGAAATGGTTTTCTCTCTCGGTCTACCATTCCACTTCCAAGACTGAATTTCTAAAAAATAAGGACTATGCCCCAAAGCAAGCACTATGTTTTTTAAATAGGCACTCTAGAGATTACCAAATGGATAATCCCATTATCTGTCACACTAACTCCTCAATGCATAGTAGGTGCTTTAGGACATGCTTGCTGAGAGAGTGAAGTACTGAAAATTTAAGGCTATCCCAGTCAACTCTCACCTCTTCATTATCTGCATGTAAGTTACCAATGGTGTGGGTTATCTGTGGCAAATTTCCCTTCCCTTTGACTCCTGTGATGGTTGTAGACTCTTTGCCTTTATTCTGCACATCCATTCCTTGTTAGTTGATATGTACTGAGGGAATTGAAATTATATTTTATGTCTGTCAAAAATATGCATATTGAAAAAACTAAATCTATTGCTGAAAAGACTACAAAATTGACTTCTGGATTATCCATGTTTGGGATTCCATTTCTCCCTTTCTTTCCTGATGCTAATGTTAATAGACTTGACTATATACTATTGTTTTATCAAAAATCTTAAACTTACTGAATTTCTGTTTAAGATCCCACAGTTATTTTAAAAAGAACATGTGTGTCTTATTCCAAAGGGCTGAGTTATTTTTATATACAGAATCATAAACACATGACTTTTAGACTGTTCGATTTAAATTTTATTTATGGGGTAGTTCTAGCCTTTGTGTCTGCCTGTATTCAGATTTCTCATTTTGATCATAACATGGGGTTGGGTTATTTTTGAGTTTTTGAGTTTGGAATTGAGAATCTTATTTTCATAATCCAATAGGAGAAAACATTCTGGTATCTTATGTTTTGAATTGGACAACTGTGAAAATCTTAGCTTATGGAATATCTTTTAAGTTTGGAGTAGAATTTTGAAGTCATGACTTATAAAACTTATCATTAAGATGAATAGTTACACGTATTTAAAATGTTTCTATAATAATTGAAGGCGCTCGTGATAACATTATAAATTCAGGAATGTATTGCTAGGAGCAAATTGAGCTGTGGGTTTTAAAATGTGAACATTTCCTAAATTAATTCTGTGTCAGGAAATGGAGACAACTTATTGAGGGAGGAAACTGCTTGCTGAAGCTGTGCAAATGTTACTTCTCTCAAGTGTATTTTAATACTAAAGTTAAAAAAAAAATCCCATTTTATATGTTAGGGAAGGCAGCTTACCATGGTAGAAGGAGTAAGAAATTTGGATCCAGGAATACCTGGTTTCAAGTTCCAGCATTACCACTTACTCCTTTGTGACTTTGAGTTAGTATTTTGATTTTCCAGAGCCTTTTGGTTTCCTCATTGGCAAAGGAGAGCGTGAGAATTGGGAGATGGAGGTGCATAGCCCTGTTCCTCCTACCTTACAAGGCTGTTAGAAAATCACAAGAAGTGGAAGGGAAACATCTAAATTGTCAAGCACAGAACAGATGTGTATGTCTCTCCCATGGAAAGAAGGTTACCCATTAAGTGTTAGGGAGAAAAAAATAAGAGAAAAAGTAGAGGCAGGTAACAGTTAACCTTTTGTCAGTTTGCTCAGGACTGTGAGACCCTTTCAAACCACTGGAGACAGGAGCAGACTTCCCTGGTCTACTTAGTGTGGCTTAGACCTAAATCTATGGGCCCATTGCTGTAGCTTTTACATGCTATCCAGTGGCTCCCATTTTGGAACTCTCTTTATTTTTTGCCACAGGATCAGATAAAAATTTGTGATCTTTAGTTAAATATTATTTCCTGGATACTCACTATATTACTAATTTATTGAAGAAATATTGAGTTGAGCATTTAATATTTTATAGTAGTTCTAAGTGCTGGAGACTACAGCAGTGACAAAAGCAGACAAAATTACCCTCTTCATAGAAGGGTGCATTCCTCTTAGGAGGAAAATCCTCCTAAGAATCTCATAAGGTTGATAATATTATCACCATTCTTTATTTATTTATTTTTTTAAACATGAAATGAAGTTTATTGAGGAAGGACAAGATAGATTTAGAGAGCAAGAAACAGGTTCACAGAATGAGAGCACAGAATGGCGAAAGGGAGACAGACAAAGCAAACAAATGTAAAGATAAGTTCAGGTAGTGGCAACTGCTATGAAGAAAACAAATAGGGTGACTTGGTAGAGTGGGGGACAGGGAGGGCTTAGTCAGAATTCCCAAGAGATACCTCTTTGAGGAGATTACATTTGAGCTGCATCCTGAGATGTGAGAAGGGGTTGGAATGAGAAGAGTTGGCCAGACATAAGCTCTCCAAACTGAGAGCAGCTAGTGCAGACACTCTGAGCTGGGTGTAGTGAACTACATGCTTCTAGTTTCATATGACTCTGTGCTCTCTGGCCTGAAAGACTTAAATTTTTAATTGGAGGAAAAAAGCACCATAGAGATAAAATGGAGAGATGGGGACTATAAATAAATGTTAAGTTACATGACTGATGCATTGTGAGTGCTAAAGGATTTATGTGGTTCATTGGAATTTACTTCAAGTATATTCTAAGTATATGAATGAAATAGCTTTTCAGCTTCTTTCGTCCTTACATCTGCTAATTTAATCTTGTGCATGGAGTTGGATTTGTTCCCTCTGTGCCCTAAGGTTATTGACCTCTATTCCTTGGTCTCTCCAGTAAAAAGTTTAAGAGAAGATGAAGGACCATCTCTACCCAGACCTTTGACCAATTGATCATGTGGATCCTGGAGGGCTTTGTGTTAAGGTCAATGGATGAGATTTTTCTCTTTATCTCTGAATTGATTTTGTGGCTCAAAAAAGAAAATATTTATCAAAGGCTAAAAGGGTTGTCAATGTGGGGGGAGGGGCATTACAAATAAGTTATTATCTAAGGGACTGGTGGAAGGGAGTCACTTAGGCATTTACGGTGACTTGCGTAAGTCAAGAAGTCTTTGAACAACTTGCTAAATAATAATACTTAAAATGAAAGCTAACACCTACTAAATGCATGCTGTTTGCTGGATCGCCTGTCCTATCAGCCTTGCTATACCTAATTCTTTAGGAAAATCCTCCTAAGAATCTCCTAAGATTGATAATATTATCACCATTCTTTATTTTTTTTTTTAAGCATGAAATGAAGTTTATTGAGGAAGGACAAGATAGATTTAGAGAGCAAGAAACAGGTTCACAGAGTGAGAGCACAGAATGGCGAAAGGGCCCCTCTGTCATAACAAAAGGGCCTGTCACCATTCTATAGGTGAGAAACTTATGGCTTAACTAGGTTAACCTCCTTGCAGAAGGTCTCATAGTTGGTGGCTGAATGGAATTTGGACCCAGATCTTTCTGATCCCAGAGTCCTAATTAATTATAACAAATCATGATGTTATGACTAAGAAAAGGACATTGAGTGAATGTTATCTGCGGAGAAGTAGTGATGAATATGAGTAAGGACACCTAACCTGTGTAAGCAGTTCCTGAAGAACTAATAAAATACCTTGAAATAGCAATGAAAGGACTACTGGATGTAAAGTTCTTGGTGCTGATCCCTAAGATACCTCTCTTAGGGTCTTAGTGTGGGTGAAACAGCTAATAGTGAAGTTCATTTGAGTTTTGGAGTTGCTTAAGGTTCAGATCACTTGCTGATTCTGACGTGAGACTAGTATAACTGATCTGGTCTTTAGTTTCCTCACTTATAAAATGGAGGTGGCTGATTAAGTGATTGAATGTAAAAATGAATGAATGAATCCATCATTAATTGAGTACGTACAATGTGGCAGGAATTGTCTAAACGCTATGGATAGAGCAGTGAAAAACAGACTAGGGAGAACATTCATTCAACTTATTTTCTACTTGGGGCAGGCAGTCAAGAAATGTCCAGTATGTTAGATAGTGATAGGTACTATGAAGACAAAAAGAGGTGGGATAAGAGAGGAAATGATGCCAGGGTGGTGTGGGCACGTGAGGGTAGGCTTCATGAGCAAAGACTTGAGAGCTGTGACAGAGTTAGCTGTGTAAGTCTGAGGGACCAGCAGTGCAGATGTCATCAGATAGGTACATGAAGCTGACCTCAAAGGAGGCTGAGGTAGAGCGCGTGAGGAAAAAGAGGTTCAAAAGGTGGCAGGGGCCAGATCACGTAGGGCCCACTGACCATTTTAAGGACTTTGGCTTTTACTCTGAATGAATAGGGAGCTTTGGAGTTCTGGTGGGTTTGGGGGTTTGTTTTTGTTTTATTTTACATAAGTTAGGTGACCTGAATTGGCTTACATTTAAAAAGGATCCCTGTGGCTGCTCTGGAAAATACATTGTGAGGGTATGAGGTCGAAGGAGGCGGCCTGTTAGAAGGCTGTTGGAGTAAGTAGTTCAGGTGAGTTTAGCATTCATTTGATGATAAACTTCCTGCATAAAATTGAAAACATATGTAAGCATTTGAACAAAGTTGAGATTAAAAATGAGGTTGTCATGGACAACCACTGGGGTGGGCAGATGCTTGGAAGATTACTGGGTGCATAAGTATGCATCGTACAGTGTATTTCAGGGAGGGCTGCCTTGTGAAGATTGGCTTTGGCCCTGCCCCGTCATTACATAAGACTACTAGATTCATAGATGAAAATTGTTTTTACTTCTGTTCTTCCAATATATTAATATTGCCATCGCAGACTTAGGACTTGAGAGGAAACGATGGTCTCTTTTTAGGGTGAATGTGTCAGGCTTTCAAATATGACTCTTCCTCTGGGGATTTAGATGTTCATTTCTACTTAAAACTGGAACAGAGAAATAATATACAAGGTGTTCTTTTCTGAACATTATAAAAAATTAATATAAATTCAGTTCTACCATAAGACTTAGGAGCTATTTTTTATACCCACCCCCACCCCCCAAAAACACTATCCTTCATCAGTGTTTCTCATTGGGGAAGGGGTGTTTTTTGCACCTTTTTTTTTTTTTTTTAATTTAGCAATGTCTGGACACTTTTTTTTCCTTTGTCCGGAAGCTTTTTTTTTAATTAGTAGATTTTTTTTTTAGAAGAGCAATTTTAGATTTATCGAAAAGTGAGCTGGAAGTACAGAGTTCTCATATATCCTGTCATTCCTATACCACTGCCACCACGGTTTCCCCTGTTAATAACATCTTGCATTAGCGTGGTACATTTGTCACAGTTAATGAGCCAGTATCAATACATTATATTATCTAAAGTCCATAGTTTACATTAGAGTTCAGTCTTTATGTTGTACATCTATGGATTTTGACAAATGTATAATGACGTCTATCTTCTATTACTGTAATAGAGTGGCTTCCCTGCCGCCAAATTCCCCTGTACTCCACCTATTCATTTCTCCCTCCCTCTTCCCCTGGCAATTAGTTATCTTTTTACTGCCTTCATAGTTTTGCCTTTTTCAAAATGTCATATAGTTGGAGTCATAATGTATGTAGCCTTTTCAGATTGACTTCTTTCACTTAGCAATATGCATTTCACTTTCCTCCTGTCTTTTTCTAGCTTGATAGCGCATGTCTTTTTATCACCGAATACTATTCCATGGTCTGGGTGCACCACAGTTAGTTTATACATTCATCTAAAGGAGAATATTTTGATTGCTTCTCTGGAGATGTTTCTGATTTTCACCAACTAAGGGGAAGTAATCCTGGCAATTAGTGGGTAGAGGCCAGGGATGCTGTTAAACATCCTGCAGTACACAGGAGACCCCACAACAACGAATCATCTAATTCAAAATGTCAGTAGTGCTGAGGTTGAGAAGCCCTGTTCGAAATATATCTTAAATAGTATAAAGTATTTTAAGCATACACTTTTAGTTTTGCTGTGCTGGAGCTTAGTTTGAGAATCTCAGCCTCACAACAATCCCAGGAGCAAAGTGTTATATAAATAGCATTTTGTAGATGAAGAAATTATCTAAGAGATATTAGTAACATGCCTTTGCTAATTCTTCTAGTGAATGGCCAAAGCCAGGATTTAAATTTGGAGCTTCTGTTTCTAAGCTGAGTAGACACAGGCACCTTAGGATATTATATATGGTCTTCCCTTCTGCATTAGGTATGGATTCTTTGGTTTTTAACCAAGTGAAAACTAAAGTGTTCTTCCATTTTTTTTTTTATATAGCAACTTAAATTTCTTGCAGTTTTTTTCATTTTAATTCAGTAAGTTTTTTGAATACATGCTAGTTCTCACAGTGTTATGGAAACAACAAAGATGAAGAAGCCCTGGTCTTTCCATGGGAATTTTGGAACATTCCATCTAATTGTCTTCGGGTTCCTTATTTCTTCATAGTTTTCTCCCCTTTGATGTGGTTGCACTAGGAGATATTAATAAGAAGTACAGTAATATGGTGATTCAGCTCTTCCTAGACCCAGAACCAAAAGCCTGTTTTCTCCAGAGAACCATTTGCTTAATGAAGCTATGAAACCTTAGATATCCCCATACCCCTTCCCCCTCAGTGGTGTCTGTCTCCAGGGCTTGGCTGCTACCTTTGGTCTTC
Source organism: Avahi laniger (assembly GCA_963575035.1). Classification (NCBI taxonomy): domain Eukaryota; kingdom Metazoa; phylum Chordata; class Mammalia; order Primates; family Indriidae; genus Avahi; species Avahi laniger. The sequence goes on along the minus strand of CAUYSK010039933.1, from coordinate 7,162 downwards.
TTCCTAAGGCCGCTAATCTAGTTCTCCCGGCAGATGGCAGCGGATCTGGATAAAGATATTGGTTGTTCTTTTCAGTGCCCATTAGAGGCCTGCCCTCTTGATCTGTTCTTCCTGTTTGCTGTGAAGAACAGCTGGCAATGTTGGTTTAAAAGCCAGCATTTTTATTTGTTTGGAGTTTTGCCTCTTCATTTTTAGCGTTTCTCTCATCTCCATCAGCCTTTGAGAGGGCTGTTCATAGTGACACATATTCTGTGTCTGTGGTAAATGAGCCCCCTAACCCCTGACACACCATAGACACACATACCCCTTCTTCAATATTTACTCTTTTAGCAGCCCTAATTGGTTTCCATTATGTTTATTTAATCTTTGGAAATTTTTCTTATGTAAGGTTGGTACAGTGCCTTTTTACTGGTTGAGGTGAAAAACATATTTTTACTAGTTAAGGTGTAAAGGTGTACCACAGCCATGGGCAGATTATTCATTTACATGTCTTTTTCTCCACTTGGAGTATCAATTCCTGGAGTACGAAGTATACTAGTATTTGAGTACTTACCAAGTAACAGGCTCTGGGCTTTAGGTTTTGGGGTACCACTGTCTTCATGGAGGTTACAGTCTTCTCATCCAGCTCTGACTCTGTCATTCTGTTTCTTTGAATTTTATCCCATATGCAAGCTATATTTGGAATTGCAAAAACAGACACCCTTACTGGCAAACATTAATGAAATGTATGAATGGATACTCTAAACAGCATGTGACTATTTATTGACATAAAAAGATAGTCATGTTATATTAAGTGGAAAACAGCAGGTCACAAAACAACACAGAAAGGAACTATAATCCCATTTTATGTACCTATAAAGAAAAATTTGAATATATATTTCTGGTTGCATTAGTTATCTCTGGTTGCTAGAGTTTAAAGATGGTTAATTTTTTTGTAGTGAACATGTAATATACATTTCTTCAATATATAAAGAAAGAACACCATTGCAATGACGATTCAGTTTAGCAGATTTTTTTTTCATTTGTTCAGCAACTATATATGGAGTGTCAGCTATATGCTAGACACACGGCAGTGAACACAATAGACTATTATACCAAAATTCTTGCCTCCTTAGAGCATCATTCTAGAACATGATTCATATTCATTTCTGTTTAATAATGGAAATGTATATAAAATGCTACTCGATAACAGAAGGAGAAGCAATGTATGTGGATTTAGAGTCATCCCAGAATTTCCGTTGTTTCTCAGAACACACTGTTTTGTTTGTGGGTGGAATAAAAAAAGCTGCCATGTTTAATATGAATATTGAAAGAATGAAGGTTTCTCCAAGAGTAAGCATCGGAACGTGTCATTTAATAGGAAGCAGGGGAAGATAGCCTAATTGGTTATGCAGGCCACTTATCTTTAGGATAGTCTGGATAAAATATAAGGTGCTGTTTCTTGTCACGTCCTCTGTTTATGCTGGTTCCCCATACACTCATCTAAACTAATGGGCTTTTTGGCATCATCTCCTTTAATGTATCGTAGGGAATGAATTTCTCCACCAAGAAGCCCCATTATAGCTTTGTCAGGCTGAGTTTTGATTTAGAGATAGCACTGCATGCCTTCAGACACAGGATGGCAAGGAGGTTGGGCCTCTGCTGGTCCTTAAGTGCAGGCAGCCCCCTTCTTAGAGATTAATCACCATTGTGACAAATGTTCTTCTGCTGAAACCTGGTCCAGACAGGAGGTAAAGAATTGGATGATGTCTCTTCTACTCTGTCTTGGCTGAAGGAAGCCAACCCAGCGGTGGTTTAAGAATCCAGTGGTTTTGAAAAGGGGATAAATAAAGCAGGAAAAGATATTTTCTTTTTAGAAATAGTGTGATACTTTCTGCTCTATCAGTTGAGTTCAAGTTCCTTCGACATCATCTGTTCCAGAAATTGAGAACTTGCAATATTAGTTTGAGAAATGACATGACTGTGGTTCTCTACCTTGGCTGTGCATTAAGAATCATCCTGGAAACTATTAAAAAATCCCACACCACACTTCAGACCAGTTAAATCAGTAACTCTCGGGGAGGGGATCTAGGCGGCAGCATTTTAAAGCTCCCAGGTGATTCTGATGTGCAGCTAAAACTGAGAAATTCTGCAGTATGGTTATACCAGCTATATAAGGGAAAGAGTTTTTCCCTCCTAAAAATTAGAAAATAGCAGTAATATAAAAATTTTATCCTTTTTATTATAAGAAGAAACATGGCAAGTTAGATGTCTTAACTTGGTTTGATTTTAAACTCCTGCACTGAAGTTTGAAAGCCCTCATCTGTGGTTCCCGTTTCTGTGGCCTGATCACTCTGAAATTCTGGGAACTTGTAACCCTTTTATATTGACTGTACTGTGTGCGTGTGTGTGTGTGTGTGTGTGTGTGTGTGTGTATTTTTCTTTTTCTTCTTGTTTGGCCAAGAAACTATGTATTACAGCTTGTTTGTTTTTCATTTTTTGTTTTGGCTAAATTGTTTTTTAATGAACTGCCTGACTCCTTGTTTAATTAACTTCCACATCCTGCATATGTGGCTCATTTCACGGTTTCCCTGTCCCTTAGTGGTTTTCTAGTCCACCAACAAAGATTTGTATGGAAAAATATCCATCTAATCTATTTATACTCTTTGTTTATCTTAATGTTTTTCATTGCTTATCTGAAGTGCATTATTTCTGATCTTGAAATGTAATGTTTTAAGAAATATTTTTATGGGAATTTATTTCCCTCTTCTTAACTGCCTTTGTTGTTCCTTCACATTTTGTATTTATTTGACTCTATACTGGAAAGTTTCTACAAATTTCCATTTTCTTGATCCCTGACTGTATAAATTCTAAATTATTTTTCATTTTTCCTTACTGTTGAATTTTAACACTTTGTCTATCTTGTCACAATTTATTGGGAATGATAGTAGAATCTTATTTAAATAGCATAGCAACCATAACCCCCATATATCATTGTTTTCTAGCCAGTGGTCTGCATCCTTTAAATAAGGGGTGGGAGTGGGAAAAGTGCTGTGCCAGACAGTGCTGGGCATATAACTGAGAGGGCAGTAGACACGGTTTGTTAGTGATTTCCAGTTACTAGAGTTGCTAAGTTTGTGACCTACTTTTATCTTTTAAATCCCCTGTGCATACATTCAGCACTAAAACAACATTCTGTTGCCAACACCGCCAAACACTGGAAAGATACCTAACTGGTTTTTCAGTGTTCCAGGGCTCCACAGAGTGTAGAGTAGGCACATCTGCACGCAGCACACGGCACAGCTTGCCGTTGAATGCTTCATAGCCTCTGTTGCTGCCACTGCGTCTGCTTGCATTCTCACCCCGATCTGGGCAGACATGTAGAGCCATAGACACACAGGCCCCCGGCCCGCCCCTCTCCCTTTCTCAGCCACCCCATTTAGCTTGCCCTCTTTCCCCACCTTCTGCAGTCCCCTCAGTTAAGAAACCATTTAATTAGTCAACAAAGATATTTGCTTTTTTGTATTTCTTAAGTATATACTATGTGCTAGGCAGTCTGCTGGGTGCTGGGATGCAACCAAGTACAAGACAAATGTGGTTTCTGCCTCTCTGACTTCTGTAGTCTGGTGGGGGAGACAGATGAGTAAACAGAAATTTACAGTGAAATGTGGTAAGTGCTGTGATGGAGTAGTACAACAGTCCTGGGGGCCCAGGGTGGGGACCTGACCTAGTCTCTTGGATCAAAGAAGTACCTATAGAGGAAGTAACACCTCTGCTGGTATCATAGGATAGAATGGGAGACAACATGCCACTTTCAAGGACGTAAGACATGTTTGTTACAGCTAAAATGTGATGGGGAGAGAGGATGGTAACGTGGCCAGAAAGACAACAGGGCTTTATCCTGAAAGCAACAGAAAGCCTTTAGGGTTTGACGCAAGGGATCAGCATGCTCTGATTTGCCTTGTAGAAGGACCATTCTGACTGCAGTATGGAAAGTGGATTGGAGAGGGCAGGCATAAATGAAGGGTAACAAGTGTTTTTAGACTGTTAAAGATGACCTAGTCAGAGCTGTTGGTGTCCTGGCCTAGAAAGGGAAAATGGGATGGAGAGGGATTCAAGAAATATTTAACCCATGGCTGCTGTCTTAAGACAAAATTGATTCTTGGCCCCTGAAAATAAGGGTTTGTCCTGCCTGCCTGCCACTTGGAGTCTTCATCTATGTTTTACATCATGTCGAATAGATGTGTATTAACTTGCTACTAATCAAAGCATCTTCATGAGTAGAGCCACCATTGCAGGGTCCCCATGCTTCTCTTGGCCCCTAGATCCTGGGTGAACGCATTGGATTGGTTGTGCAGTATCCATAGTCAGCTAGCTCTGTGTCATTTATTTAGAATCCTATCTTCCAAGAATGTCAGAACAGAATGATTCCTTAAGGTTCATCCAATCCAACCCCCACGTTTAGCAATAAAGACATGATGGTTCAAAGTAGGGACGTGATCTGCCCAGACTCCCACAGAGAATCAGGCCTGGAACCTAGATGTTTCAGCTCCCAGTTACCTGACTGGGCCAAACAGCCACCTCTCTGGCCAATTTAACTACAAGACTGTGCCACTTTACCAGTTTTACTTTTCCTACTATTTTTCGATAGCAGTGAGCTGGTCTAAAAATGTGTAGCAATTAAATAAATTGAAGCTGATCTTGGATGTGCCCTTACTTTAAGGCCATGGGCTTCTCCACAAGGATCAATATGAGTATTGTCTTCTGGCTCTGCCTTTCATTTTTTGTTTTTTTTAACTGCTTTGTTTTCTTTATCTCTGATGGCAGTGGACCCCTTTCTTAAGCTACTTGGTGAGATGGCAGTGAACAATAGGACTCTGGGGGTTTTCTTGTGGTGGGAGGTGGTCCTACTGCATGTTTGTAAATTACAACCCAGCAGCTAGGAGCTTGGGCTTTGGAATCAGACTGGGTTTGAATCTCAGCTCTGCTACTTGGCCACTGGGCAAGCATGGCCTCAGTTTTCTTATAGCGAAATAGGGACAGTCATACTTAATTATAGTTGACCCTCGAACAACACAGGTTTGAACCATGTGGGTCCACTTATATGTGGATTTTTTTTGAACCAAACACAGATCAAAATACTGTATTCACAGGATGCAGAGCCCACACATACAGAGGGCCGAATTCTCCAATCCTTTGGTTCCACAGAGCCATCTGCAGGACTTAAGTATGTGCGGATTTTGGTATGGGAGTGTGCGGGTAGTCCTGGGAGTGTATTATTGCCTTCTGCCTTGCCTTGCTCTGCCGTCCCCTTCCCCTTCCCCTGGCAGCAGTGGACTCAGAGCTGGGGTCCCTCTTTCTTAATCTACCAGGTGCGTGGCAGGGAGCAGTAGGACTCTGGGGGTTTCATTGTGGTGGGAGGTGGATACCAGGGGATGACTGTAATTATACTACAGATTCAAAAGGATAATATGTATTTAAACATCTAGCACAGTGCCTGGCACATAGTTGATATTCAGTAATGGTACCTGTGCTTGTATTGTTACTCTGTCCCCTTATTACAGTTTCCCAAACCATAGATTTAACCACCGCACAGCTGTCTACTGTTAATACATTGCCCTGGTATTGGTTTTTCAATGAGATTTCAGGAGCGTAGGATTCTTTGTTTCTACCCTTCTGTGTGTAGATGTGAATTCTTCTTTCTCTCACCCCCCTCACCCAACATGTCAGTAAACCTTGAAAGCTACCAGGCTGTGGAAAAGTAAAATTAAAATCACTGGTCGAGAAAGAGCTTCAGCCTTAGACATTTACAAGTGCTTGAAGCAGAGGAACATAGAAAATATGTGGGAGCAAATTTTACCTGCGTAGAAGGTAGCTTAAACTTTTTTTTATTCCTTTATACTAATTGTATAGTCAGCCTTGTGCTCTGCAGAGATGGATGAATGATTAGAAAGGGGGAAAGAGCCAGAAGTGAACTCTTTGGTACAGAGTTATGAATCCTTCCTAGATGCAGGATCTGAGGTTGGAGGAGGTTAAATATTTGAAGTAACTATCATGTAATCAGTGATAAGCCTCTAGCTACTTCTCAGCAGGGCAACAGCACGGGCTTAGCAAAAGAGAGAAGAAGAGAGTAATGTAAGGGGTGGAGATAATTTAAATAGTGCAGGGGCTCCTGCTTACCATCCCTCCACAGAGTTTTGCCCTGGAGTGAGCCTGACTTGGGAGTAGAGAGATCTGCTGCTGCCTCCTCCCTTAGCTGAGCCCTGGGTGCCTCTGTTGAGCAAGGTTTTCATGGAGCTCAGCGGGGGGACTCTCAGTGAACAAACGATACTGTTCTTCATGCAGATACAAACATCTACTTTATCTGGTGTTCAACCAGGTAAACCTCTGCGTAGCGAGAAGCATCATCCTCAAAGTGGGGAGTGTCTTTGTCCTTCAAGAAGCCAGTACCCTGAGCAAGACTCATGAGGAAGAAGGTTAGGTTTTGACAGCCTGTGTTTCTTCTGGGCAGTGAGGAGCTGAAAGTGACCAGCTCCCGGTAACCTCCGCTGGGCTGGGGGTTTCAGAGGTGAGCAAAGTGGCCTTTTTGCCCATTACACAAGAATCTAGCAGTTTCTTTAATTGGGTGCTAAAAGGAAGGGCTTTGAGAGCCAAAGATGGGACAGTTAAAAAAATTTTTTTTCTACCTCTTTAGTATAGCCTAGATCCTAAACTTAATATATTTAACTTTGAAATGCAGCACAGCTAGGACCTGGTCCAAAAATGTTCCTGATATCTCCATGAAACCTAGTTAGGGTCTGATTAAAAAAAAAATCTTGTGCCACAGCTTCATGATATTTTTAGGAACCTTTCTGAAACCAGTGACAGCCCAAATTAGAGCCCAGCATTAAAGTCCACCTCATGCATAACAGCCAGTTTGCAGCTTAGTGCAAAAGCTTTTCTGCAAAGCTTTTCTGCTCCCAGTTCAGGATCTTCCAGGGACCAGTCACATTAATTATCAATGAGATAATTAATTGTTCGCGCCTTTTTTTTTTTTTTTTTTTACTGGTTATTTTGGATATTTTATTTTATTCTAATACCTTTAGTATTTTCCAAAATCTTTACCATGTAATTTTACTGTTTAAAATTCTTAGCAAGAGAATTCCTCCCTAGGAAATTTCCAGTTTATAATCTATAATTATAT